>JAEQBA010004854.1:0-128096 GCA_019434445.1 Phalangium opilio
ACTTCATAAGATATATTCCATAAGTTTGTCACTGGTTATTGAGAGCTTGTGGTGAGGCCCTGTCAAAGCTTGTATTGCAGAATAAATAGGAAGTTGGACTGCAAAATTAACCGAGTGTAGGACTTCAATTCTCGCTTATCGTTCTCGAACTAGCTCTCAGTATATCTCTAGCATTACGATGTCATACTTTTGGAACATATCTTATGAACTTATGGTTACAGTAAATGGTTTCAGACAAACATTTCGAACCAAGCCTAACTACCTGTACCTTCTAATAATTTAGAATGCTGAAATTTGCGTTGTTGATTGCGTCTCAGCTTCTTATTTGTATTGACCTAAAAGCTCTAGCTCAACACACACAACGTGTGGTAAGTATTGCAGATATAATTAACATTGTTTACAGGAAAAATAGTAAACTTAAATGAGCACGTATATTGTATTCTTGACTGTCCATATTGAACTGCTTTGAAAATAAACTCTTTTTTTGTACAGTGGACGAACAGGTTGCATACGATTGTGCCATGAAGTATCCATCATTTCTAAATGGACTTAACAATTGCAACGTTAAAAGCACTGACAAAAATGGAAAGTCTTGTATTGATGCAGCGAAAGTAATTATATTGCAATTAATTTTATCTGAAAGTGATAATTTGCTTGCTATCGTAATTGAACGAATAATTAAGTGCTGTCTAGACGTACCTTAAACGCTTCCCCCCCCCCTTTGAAAAATACACACCTGCAGAGTTAGTCTGAATAACAAACTTGAAGGTTGAAGTGAAATGGAAGCGTAGATGTGTTGGAGCTAACGTTTCAAGGTGAAATACAAAATAGAGCTAGGCTCTATAGCATTTTTATATTGCTATCAAGACCTACGTTGAAAGCTTTCCCCCTTGAAAAGCTTACACCTGCAGAGTTAGTCTGAATAACAAACTTCAAGGTTGAAGTGAAATGGAAACGTAGATGAGTTGGAGCCAACGTTTCAAGGTGAAATACAAAATAGACCTAGGCTCTATAGTAATTTTTACGTTGCTGTCGAGACGTACCTTGAAAGCTCCCCCCCCCTTTGAAAACCATATACTTGCAGAGTTAGTCTGAATAACAAACTTGAAGGTTAACGTGAAGTGGAAACGTAGATGAGTTGGAGCTAACGTTTCAAGGTGAAATACAACATAGAGCTAGGCTCTATAGCAATTTTCACCTTGAAATGCCAGCACATACAAATCTATAAATGTCACGCGACATTGCAGTCAGTAGAAAGTTAGGACGAAACCTAAATTAGATTTGAATAGTAAGTTTTCAAAAGCGAATTTAGATTCTTCCCAAATCGAACCAGGGATGCCTTAGATTTGTTAGACAGGCACTAAGGGTTCGGGGGCCCAATGTTATATGACAGCTGAGAGCTTAAGGCTCACCATCGGGGAACCCTCGAGCTCCGGGGACCTTGGCACGTGCTCACAGCGCCAAGTGGATAATCCAGCACTGCACAGTCACACAGTGCGATCAAATTTTAAAGCAAAACTGTTTCCAGTTGTCAGTATCAGGGGCGTTTGAAAGGGAAGTTGTTTTGTATTTACGAACTTGCCTTTTAAGGTGAAGGGAAGATATTGGAGGTGTTGAGTTCAGTGCTACTGTCTACTGACCCATTATAGATAAGGGTCCCATATCGCCATCTTACTTTTAATATTTATATAAAAAATACATTCTTTATAATTTATTTGCATGTTTTAGTTAAATTACTTATCTAATGATAACTTTTATCAAAAATAGGACGGCCAGTGCATACTTAAAAGTATTCCTCATGAATCTCCAGTAAGTCCTGGAATGTCTTAAGATTTTTATAAGTAATATGCAGGGTGATTAAGATAAAGAAAAGCGAATCTTTGAAAATGAAAGTTTTTTTTTTAAAAAAAAGAAAGAAAAATATTTCACGAGACATGCGTAATCCTCAATCACCCTGTATGAAGAGAAATACTTCTAATTAATAATTAAATTAAATTAATTTTCTTTAGGATGAAATACAAACAGTATTGGATTTTCATGTAAGCCTTTAGCCTTTTCATTTTTAAAATGGCTAAAATAACATTTTATTAGAGTAAAATAACTGCTACCACGTGTATAACAACAGGGAACCCTATTTTAAAATGGAAGTAAGGAATAAATTCGCTAGGTTGGGGCACGCAATAGTCCCGTTCCCCTTGTCATTATAAAGGGGTAATATAATTGGTGGAGAAAGAATTAGATCAAGAAGAAACGTTAATGCCTATAACCAGAAGTAGGATCAGGACTTTTAAGTTTGGGCAGGGATAGATTTAATTTTAGAAGTAGGAATGGAGAACGGTTAGTATTTACTTCAGTCCGACTCATAGACCAGTAAAGAGCCCCTCCCTCCAACACGTAACGAAAAGTTTAAGTTATCTTATTGGCTGACTTAAACTACGTTTTGATGACGTTGCTGACGGGGACGGCAAAAATACGTAATTCCTTTTTACCTCTGTCGCTATGACCCGCCTCATAATTCTTTCATACCCCTCCGTCCCATGGAAGGGGGTCCGGGACTTTAACACGCGTCCAGATTACACTGTTCTCCATTCCTACTTCTAAAATTAAATCTGTCCCTGGTTTGGGGGAAATGCCCCCCTTTCAACTCTGCTACGAGGGACACGGGCTAATAGATTCCTTCCTTTTTCAAAGTCATGTATTCCTTTAATAATTAATATTATTTAATTAATATTATTTTATTTTTAACAGAAATGTATAAATTGTACAATAACTGAAGAACAAGTTAAGAAACTTAATGCAGAGCAAGCTATGTGAATGTAGACATAAACATGTGGAGTTGAAACTAAAGGAAGCCTATATTCTTATTCACGCACAATTGCCTTTAACAAATATTATATTATTATATACATTATAATTAGGGATTTTATATTATAAAAGGATACGGTTTATTTTTAATATTTGTACTAATTATTATGTAATGCAATGACATAAATAAACATTTAATCATCATGTCAATTTTAAATTAACGAAAACTGTCTTGGTAGAACCAAGACTAGCATCGATATGAATGAGGTTAAGTACTTGACTGAAGGCCCAGTCAAGTATGCATGACTCAGGATCAACCATTAGATTAACTCTCGTATATTAAACTCCAAGTTTTAGTAAGTTATGTTTCTAGAAGAATAATTGAAGATTAGTTTTAATTAAATTTGTTATATTGCGAAAATAAATCGGTATCATTTCTCAAAAGTAATTGGAAAACGTTGAAATTAATCATATTCATCATATGTGTCAGAAAAAATATTCCTGGAGAAACAATCTAGCATTGACGCATATTGCCATATGTTATAAAAATTTCATCATAATGCAAAATGGTATTACTTCTACTTGAAGTTCTGAAAGAGGATTTCAGTAGTCTCGCGAATCTCTAGCAGTATAGGCTGCTTTTAAACGTACTTTAAAATTAGTTCCACTAAGATATTACAGTTTCAAAAATGTTCGTAAAGTAAGAAATTTTGATTTTATATTATGAATTCCTGGTTAAATAGTCAAGTGTGATTATAAATAAATTATTTAAGTTTTACTCTCATTTGATTACGTAACAATGGAAAGCACAGAGCGTTGCATGCAGAATCAATTTAAGCTCTAAGCAGGATAGGTGAAATTCTGGCTTTTTTAAAAATAAATAAAATAGCCAGGTTATTTTAACCAGTTAAAACTATCAGTAAAATATTTTAATTATGGGATAATCTAGCCCTCATCGGGTTTTTTATCAAACGACAATAAAGTCATTTAATAATTTATGACTTGTATTTTAACAATTTAGAATGATGAACATTGCGTTGTTGCTTGCGTCTCAGATTTTTATTTCTATTAATGCCGAAGATTTTAATCTAAAAAAACTGGCAATGAAATCAATTGATCCTTTCTGCGGTAAATATATTGTACACATATAGACCATTTCAAAAGTCGGGGGTAAAATAGTCTGGTGTTTTGACCACCTTGTTGTTTCAAGACGGAATGTGGACAACAAAGACCTTAGATATGACTTCAAACAGAAGTACATTGGTGGATGGGTAACTTAGAAGCCCTAACTATCGTCTTTGTTTAAACATACCAACTTAACTCTACACCAAGCAGACTATACTTCGTCCACCTTTTGGAAACCGTCTAAAAGAAATACTTGAAAAACGTATTTTATCAGTGTTAAAATTCAGTTATAAGAAAACGTTTATAAAAATAAATCAATTCCTGACTGTTTCTAATTTAAATGATTTCAAGAATCAGGATAAACAAGAAATGATTGAGATTTGTTCATAGGTTCCACAGAAACAACTCAGGTTTTAGGTCAGTGTGGAAGTACTTATCAAGATTTTGGAAATGCACTGGTGGATTGTAACGTTCAAACGACTGAGAATGGTCGAACTAAAATAGATTGTGCTAATCCAGAACAGGTAATTATTTTTCAAATAATATTCACCTTACAGTCTTAATATATGTGCTATTTTGAATGAATGAAAAATTAAATGTTGTACCCCTTTGAATAATTCTGAAGGACAAAATAGACACGTACGCGGTTAGGTCTGACGAACAAACGCGAAGGTTAACTTGAAGTAGAAGCAAAGTTCCGTGGGAGCTAACGTTTCAATGTGAAATACGACATAGAAAAACGCAATGTAAAAATAATCACATTGATTTATCAGAACGTAAAAATCTATAGGGTGTTAGTTGAAGGCTATAGTATGACACACTGTTACAGAGGATTATTAGGTTCCTGTCAAGTTATACCAGTACTGACTGTACGAGTTTAAAGACAGATAACCCAATAGACAATTTCGCTGTTACTAAGAGGGAAAGACAAGGGGTTAAAACTCCGCCTTCCATCCCGTTTATTGGCACCTGCGCTGTAGTCATTTTGTATCATGAGAGTGTGCAGAAACAGCGATTATCAACCCTCTAGGATGTCTCTGTACTGAGGGTTGCCTACACATTTTTTTACGTTAAAAAATATTAAATACCCCAGGAATAATATTCTTTATTGTTGCCTCAAAGTAAAATTGTACCCAGCTAGTCATGCTAGACCTATATTAGCATATTAGCATATTATAATTAATTAAATATCTTATTAAACAACATTGTTTATCGTAATTAGGGTGCGCAGTGCACGCTTGAAAAAATTCCTCACGAAGATCCAGTAAGTGTTAAAAATAACTCTTAAAATGTAGGGTGAAACGAAAAATCAAGTGATTTTTTTTAACAATTCTTCTGCTAATTATAAGACCAAGAAATTTCGTTCATGAAATACCTCCGAATGATTTTAAATTTCAAGTTAGTTTGAGATTTCATAGATAAATTTAAATTAGCACCTCTGACAATCGTGTAACGCCCTACCTCCTTGTTAACAAAATTTACATGGCACGCTCTATAACTCGCGCCATGATTGTCACATTTTATCAAATCTCGCACTAAATTTCATTCAACGTGGAGCGCGCCACTGGAATTTTGTTAACAAGAAGCCTGGGCGTTACGTGATTGGTCGAAAGTGCAAATTTCAAATTACCCATCAAATCTAAAACTAATTTAAATTTTAAAATTATTTGGAGGTATTTCCTGGATGTTTCACTATGCAGAATGGTCTTATCGGTAAAAGTTCACTTGATTTTCCATTTTATCCCCCCCTTAAGACTTCTTTCGCTGCTAAAATGCAGAGTAATTAACATAAAGAAACGCAGTCTATGAGAATAAAGAGTAAACATTGCAAAACAAACCTACTTAACTAAATATATTGCGTTTTTTATTTTAATTACTCTGTATGAAGATAAACACTTGTAATTAATTATAATAATTAATTTCCTTAGAAAGATATAGATACATTGGTGGCATTTCACGTAAGACATCTAATTGTTTAAAATATACCTTCCTTGTTTTATTTTTAACAGAAATGTATAGGCGTTACACTGACTCCAGAAAAAGTGATGGAATTTAATCAACATCTTAAAGATTCCCAATCTGGAGGCTCAACATAATAAATTGAAACTATAGGACATCCATATTCTTATTCAAGTGCACTTGACACGTTTAGATTTTATTTTACACCAGGTTATGGTATTTCAATAATATTTGCTGTTTTACTATGAAGACATACATAAATAAATAATCATGTCAATATTATACAGTATAGGAATTTTAATAAAGTTTTAAAAACTTCTTTGTTTAATACAAGTTGGTAATAAATGTTTATATGTTACAAAATTAAAATTATCTAATCAAAATTAGATGTATCTGAATAATTTTCTGACAATAGACCAGCCTCTTTGGCTAATTCATGGAAGACTGATTTACTGTTCGACATCAGTATCGAAGGCTTATCAAACTCAATTACGCATCCTTCACTCATTACCATTACCCTGAAAAACATTAAAAATAATAGAAAATTCCATTAATGCCATAAGAAAAGCATTCTCGCCAAGAACCACCGCTAGAGGCAGTGCGAGTTGGCGGGTATCAAGCTAGTGAACTCGGGCTGTGTCTGGTGTGGCCTCTTGGCTAGTGGGCGGTAGCCTCCGGTGACGGCCCCGCCCCTGTGCCTTGGCTTCTCCAAGTACTTAATGCAATGGTCTATACTACACATGAGCACTCGTTGAAAAATTGCTCCAAAACTTGCCTTACTTCAAACAAAAAGACTTTGAAGGATTGGTAACTTTGAAGCCCTATCTAACGTCTTTGGATCCATATACCGGAAGTTCCCTCTTAAACCCATATCAAGCAGTGCATTCTAAAAGGGTGTAGGGTTACTTACCTATCGCAATCCATTATAGTGTTTATCCTATGAGCTATAGTTATCACTGTGCTTTCTTTAAATTCTTCGCGTATTGTTTTTTGAATCAGGTTATCAGTTTCAAAATCCACCGAAGCCGTGGCTTCGTCTAAGACCAAGACTTTCGTGTTTCTCAACAGAGCACGCGCCAAGCAAATCAACTGACGTTGGCCCACACTTAACCAAAACATATTGAAAAGAAAAATTATTACAGTAGACAAAAGCATTTCTATGCTTCATTTACCTTAAGTTAGCTCCTCCTTCTGCAATTTCGTGTTCCAAACCGTGAGAAAATGTTTTAACCAATGAATTTAAATGGGCTTGATCGACAGCCCGATAAATATCGCGATCCGAATAGTTGTTAAGTGGGTCCAAATTGAGACGGAGAGATCCGGCGAAGAGAACAGGATCTTGAGGAATGATAGTTAGTCTAGATCGCAGCTCAGACAGTCCAATATGATTGATATTTATGCCATCAATTAAAATGTTGCCTCTATCAGCTTCGATTAGACGAAATAAGGCTGACGTTAACGAGGATTTTCCTGCACCTGTTCGACCAACTACCCCGATCTATTGTAGGAATAAGGAGTATTAGTTACATATTGATCACAATTCAATTGAAGATGGATGCTATAGTTTAGGAATTTATGGCTAATAACAGAAGAAAATAGGGGAAGTATGTATTTCCAGCTTTAGCTAGTGTAAGGCATCCCTTTCCCGTAAAAACACGGTTTGTGACGCAAAATTTGAATTCGTCCAATCAGAGAGAGAGAGGCAAGTTATCGAGAGAAATGTTCTTAAACGCATTACAGACGAAGAGAAAATAGTTTCGGGGAAGTGTTTTCATCATCCGCGACTTCCCGCCAAAATCACGATTGAAGAAGGGCGGGAAAAAAACCATACTACAAGGTGGGTCAGTAGCGATTTCCAGCCCCCCCCTAATACTCGAGGCCGATAGGTACCCACTTCCGGAACGTATAAGCATCGTCTGCTTCAGGCGGACCGCTGATTTTTTTCAGTCGCGACGTTAGGGTTAACGAGTGAAATGTAAAAACACTGAAATCAATGCTTTAAATGTAAGATATAACAAATTAAAAAATAATTAAAATAAAATAAAATAAAAATTAAAATAACAAATTAATTCAGAAGCGATAAATGGGAAATATTCTATTAACCAGAAATGGGATTAATCAATTCTTTGCGGTGGCTTGATTTAGCTTCAAAATCTCTCGCTTTGATTTTGAGCAAGGCTTACATTGGCAAGATGTTTGGTGTAGTACACAATGGAATGTTTGAGTTTTATCTCTGCTGTAACAATTGTTACTTTACAAACAGTGCCAGACTTGATTTTAAAGCAGAAAAAAATGAAATTATCGTAGTTTCAAAGCGATAACTTCATACTTCAATTTTTTAAATTTTGCTCGTTAACCCTAACATAACGACTCTAATAAATCAGTAGACAATGCTTCTACGTTTCGCAAGGCTATAGCTCAGCTAGCACTTTAAAAAAGAAACTTAATCCACACCTTTTCCATAGGGTTTATGACGATTGAGATATTTTTCAATGCCAAATCCAGATCTTCTCTGTAACGAGCGCAATACTGATTGAAAATTATTTCCCCACTTTCTGGCCATAATCGGTACAGATTCTGACCAGGAATTTCCCATTCACCCTACAGGGACAGATTGAATTAAGAATTATCATTATAATTGTAGAACAGAATCACAATTACTTCGGTTTGCAATCGTGAATATTCAACTATTCTTTCAACTGATATGAAAGAGTCTTCCACGTTGGTTCCAATGACTGTGCAATTGAATAGCATCACAGCAAGCTGAAAAGAGCTTGTATACTACTTCTGCCTATACTTCTTTAACGAAGCGTGTTTATACCAGAAGAGCGTTGTTTATAATGTAAGCAACGTTGGCCGGAGTTATTTCACCTTCTTCAAAAACAGTTGCTAATGATATAGTGAGAACCATAATTGAACCAAGGACGCTAACTCTGGCAGACAACCATCTAACATAGAAAGAAAATTTATTAATAAATATATTCTAGTATACTGCTTTCTCGAAACGCTCACCTAACTGAATAGTTTCTTAGGTTTTCGACATCCCTGTTTTTATCAATTAGTAATTCTGCTTTACTAACGAATCTTCGAATTGCGTCATGAGCTCTAATGACGTGTGCTCCAGCCAAAGATTCAGTGAAATGGGAATACAACGGAGATCGAGTTGTTCCGTTAATTCTCTTCAATTGAAGACTTGTACTGGCATACAGTCTCTGCAAGTACCGCAAATGTCATAATGACAATTTAAATTTACCTATTTGAAACCGAGGAACTGATCACTTTAAGAATGACTGTACACCAATAACGAAAATATTACTCGGAATACACCATGCAGGGTTACGTGAATTGTACCTAGATCACACCAAACTTACGTGGATGATACTAAAAGTACAACATGATCACCTTGACAGTGCCGGATCATTACCCTCGGTGGCCCCTAGGTACTAGTCATTCGGGGGCTGAGATCTTAAGGCCGACCAGTTGGGGGCCCCTAGGTGGATAATCCGGCACTGCACCTATACTGCGTCATGATTACTTGCATTGCACCCAGCCAATGGTGATAAAGGCCACAAATCACGAAGATATTACTTAATTATTTCGAGCTGCGTGTACAAAGATTACACGACGTGATCAACCCTCGAACAGAAACAATTCAATATTACCTGAACACATAAAAGTAACACGGAAAAAATTACGACTGTCGCGATAAAAACGGGAATTTCAATTGCAATTGCGACGATGTTACTTATAATACCAACTAATCGCAGCAAACACGTGCAAAGAGCATCTGGTAACTTGGAGTCCACCTCATCCACGTCGAAAGAAAACCTATTCAGAATTCTCCCTAACGGTGTTTGGTCGAAGAAGGACACTGGTGATCCTATAACACTTGTCAACATTTCGTGATGTAATATTCTGGAAGCTCTATGGCTTCCCAGAAGCAACAGGAAACTACCCAAGTACATCAAAAGACCTTGACCAATCACTAGAACGGCGTAAATCGTTATTCTAGTGTTTTGCGACATCATTAGATTTGTGGAAGAGTGTGTTCCGTTGACCGGGGATAAATCGTTGCTCCATAAAACTAACCAATAGGAAGCCCAGATATAAAGGCCTTGTTGGACGAATAGGCATATAGTGACCAGTATACTCAACGCCACGCCGAAAGATTTTAAATAGTGGCCAAAAACCGCTGTTGATGTCTGAAAATTACGAAAAGCTAATTTGGTAAAAATAAAGTTATGACATCACCGTGAAAATACAGAGTATTTCTGATAAGTCTACAATAAAGTGAAGAGTGTGTTCTTTGGATCAGCCTGACTGAAAAGTGACAAAGAACACGGGGTCTAAATCACACACCTTTTCATTAATGTCAGACTTATCAGAAACACCCTGAATAACCACCACAAAGTCATTCTTTATCAACATGCACGAAAACCTACGCGTCCTTTTGCAACTGATTCGGGTAATATAAGGTTCTTAAGTTCATTATTTTCGGTATCGTTCTCGTGCCCTGACAAGACGCTTTCGACGCTCAAAGTACTTTTTCGCCTGTTATAGAAGGCTGTCAAATTAGTTCCTGAAGTTCATTTGATCTATTTATCATTTTCATTTACTTTTGCAATAATTCATCTGGTGTTTGCTTTTGAAGTGCCTCGAAATAGGGTGACTCATTATCAGAAATTTTGTCATACGGTCCTTGGTCAATGACAGTGCCATTTTTAAACACAATGATAAAATCAACCTCTCGCAATAGTGCCAGATTGTGAGTCACTAGAATCCTTGTCTTGATGATAGAGGAAATATTTTAAACAATTGAAAATATATTTATTGCAACAACGGTTGAAGCAAATTTCGACTCCGGTGGTAACCCTAACATTCTGGCACATAAATTGTACCTTGCCCATGGCAGGAGCCAATCAGAACTCGTTAATGTCGAGGGCGGAGCTAAAACTAGCCTTTGCTAAGCTTAGAGAGAAAGTCAACTCCACCCCTCGATTATGGGAGCATCTAGTGGCAATTTTTAAAACTAAACCACAGCCGATATTTACTTTAAAAGAGCATGAAGGATTGAACAAAATTAACTTCTGTGAACCATTCATGCCAAATTTAAGTTTGTTAAGCTCTAACTTTGTGCTTCAGAAATCCATTTCTCCCAATAAGGTTCTGGAATATTTGATTTCCAACGCGAGCATCAACAGCGCTGAGTGGATCATCCATGAGGTAAATATCTGATTTCATGTACGTTGCTCTGGCTAAACTGATTCTCTGTTTCTGTCCACCACTTAGATTAACACCCTGAAGAGTTAGACACATAACTTCAATTCCGAAATAGTGCCATCGACTTCTTTGGGTTCTCAACTTACATTCTCACCAATTTCAGTTTCTTCATTAGCAGGAAAGGACTGAATATCATTGTTTAATGAACATACTTTAACCACATCGTCAAATCTTCGTTTCTCATACATATTATCGAATACAATATTATCTTTAACGGATGCATTTTGAATCCAGGGCTGTTGTGGTACGTAGGCTAAGGAACCCTAAAGTGAAGAACTCTTAATTTTAGCAAGTATTTTAAATTACGTTAACACTCTTAACTATTACGTTAACTATAATTTCTCCTGCTATCTTATACATGTCCCCTAAAATGGCTGAAATAATTGATGATTTTCCTGAGCCAATATCACCAACGATTGCCACAAGAGAGCCTTTTGGGATCTGCAAGCTAATGTTCTTCAAGAAAACTGAATCGTCACTCCAACCAAAGTCAGCGTTCATAATTTGTACAGAAACTGCGAGTTTTACAGCAGAGTGTTAAATTGGTAGCTTCATTAAGAATGGCCATGGGCCAAGTACGTTCTTAAACTCACAATTATTTTCTCGTTTAGTGATGTAATCGTGTGTTTCCTCCGCGTTCAAAACAGAGTTGATTCTCTTACTCGAAACGTGAGCCTAAAAGAGTTTTGTGATATTAATTTGTAAACATAACCGTATAATGCGTAAGTATGGGTTGGACGTTAAGGTCTGTTCGCTGAAGCTGATTGCTGAGATAGTAGGCGGACTTCGCTCTCGGTTTCTTCCGAGACTGTTCAAGATATTTAGCTATTTGCGTTATATATAGTCGTCTGCAAAATCGTGTACAAGCCAACTTTTCGTGCTTATAAATATGCCGTCTCAAAAAACCGAAAAAAAAGCCGAAATGGGTTTGAAAGCTGAACAGAGAGCGAAAGTTATGGAACAAAAAGAGACATCGAAACTTTTGGTTTCACTTTCATTTCTTTTTTATCAATAAATATCGTTTCTTCAATAAAAGCAATATCAAACTTCAAAGTGTTTCCTATCTTCGTCTCCCATTTCTTTGACTCCATTGATTACCGAACCAGCGTCACCCATACATACGGATAGTTAAATATTCTTCGTATCTTTATTTTTTATTTACCATTGAACATGCGTTTATTAATTTTGGGAATAACGTCAAGAATCTCCGCAGTGCTAAGAAAATTCGAAAACTCATGAACGCCGTAATTGCGGTCAAACTAACAGAGTCGTGAACGAGATACGTGGTTAACGTGATGAACTGCAGCTATTTCGAAAACATTAAAAATGTTTTAAATTTTGATTTCCATCAACCACCAAGATCTCATAATGTAAAGGGTTTTCATTTTCGTACCAGCACAGGAAGATAGTTAAAATATACGCTGTTGAATGCATTAACGTAGCACATTCTTTTCAAAATTTTGATTTCCCGTTGTCGCATTTTAACAAGTTTTCGTTTGAATGATTTTTCCCAGCCGTAGAATTTTAAAACTCTGATGCCACTTAAAACTTCATTAAGTGTTTTCATACTGTTATCCTTACATCGCATAAGCTCAACCTACAACATTGGAGAACAAAAATTAAAAATAAAGTGAACTTGTAACTTGCAAAGTTTGGGTGAAGCATAAATTCATAGTTTAGTCGCTTTAAAAGAGGGGTTTAAACGAAAATCTAGCGATTTTTTAACGATTCTTGTACTAATTATAAGACTTATCTGCATAGTGAAACATCCAGGAATTACCTCCGAGGTCATTCTAAAATTCAATATAGTTTCAGATTTCATAGATAATATGAAATTTGCAACTCCGACCAATCGCGTAACGCCCATTCTTCCCGTCGAATGGAATTTTGGCACGAGATTTGATTATAATGGCGTGCCATAAGTTTTGTTAACAATAAGGCGGGGCGTTACGCGATTGGTCAGGGGTGCTTATTTCTAATTACCCTTGAAATCTCAAACTAATTGGAATTTTTAAATCATTCAGAGGTATTTCCATTAATATTTCACTAGGCAGATAGGTTTTATAATTAGTTGAAAAATTCATAAAAAAATCACTTGATTTTTAAATTTCACCTTCAGTTAAATAGTTACCTGCAAGGCATGTTTGCACTTCGAGGTGATAATGATAATTGGAAGACACAATAGCGTTATGCCTAGTCCTACGAATGCAATCACACCCAGTACTTTCCATAATGCAAAGATTAACAAACTTATATGAATGGGTGTCATCCATATAACCTGAACCTCATTTACGACATCGGTAACAATCTGTACATCAACTGCAATGGAGTTCTGAATTTCACCCATTGTAAACCGTCGTCTCGAAGAACAGGACAGTTTCATTGCCTACGAAATAAAACGCATTTTGTGATATTAAATAATTATTATTTTTCTAAGGTTTTTAATTATAAAACGATTATGAATCCTGCCTTTTTAAAGAGACTTATCGTGATGGCTGATTTTAGTCTCAAACTTGTCTTCAGAGCATGCGCCGTGTAGTAGTCGTCCATAATGCCTAATAGAAACTGTTGGCTGAATAAAATAATGCAGTACATAATCCCCTTCCATAACTCATTTTCATTAGACGCAAAATCTATAAATAATCTGAAAAAAAAAATATATTGAAATGAAACAATGTGAAATTCCATCAAAAATTTTGCGCTAACATTATCTAGCAAATATTACAAACTATCACCCAATGCTAGTTACCTACGCTGATTATTCGCGTGCACCAGAATAAATCTCTGCATTTATGCTTATCAAAAATTCACAAAATTATAGAAACGGCTAATGAGGCTTTCTATCTCACAATTTGAAAGTGGTAATATCTAACAATCCCCAGAACAAAAATTAATTAGAAAGTAATTAAAGTTTCAAACCTACATTAACGAAAAGGAGACTGTACAAAAGAGAACGTCACTTATCATTTGTACTGGTGCAACTGCTAAGACAGACGGCCCAAATGCCTTCATTAAAGCCGTAGCTAAATTGATGTTGGATTTTGGAGAACCTCTAAATAATCCAAAAAAAAATAATAATATAAAACCATATTGATTTTATTATAATTGGTCACAGACCTTTTCAAATACTTTTCAAGTCGTTGAGATACAATAATTGTTTTATCTTCAAAGTTCCCGTTGAAAATATCCGTTACAGTTATTGTCGCCTTCCTTAGCTTCCAAATAAAACTGTTCCAGCAATGTCAACAGTTCGGAATTAAATTGCGAACAAACGGAACTTGAAATCTAAACACTACTTACGGAGAAAGCCAGAAGAAGAAGAGTGTTGAAACGTACGAAGAATTTTCTTCGGGGTTTTCATTCTATAGAAAATTAAGATTATATAAGCTTAACAATTACTTAATTTCTTAAGAAGAGTAGGACTATGCTATTTTTTTAGAAGATGCAATTTCGCAATTTCTTTAGAAGATACAACTACGCAATTTTCTTAGAAGATGCAACTACGCAATTTCTTTAAAAGATTCAACTACGCAATTTCTTTAGAAGATGCAACTACGCAATTTCTCTAGAAGATACAATTACGCAATTTCTTTAAAAGATTCAACTACGCAATTTCTTTAAAAGATTCAACTACGCAATTTCTTTAGAAGATGCAACTACGCAATTTCTCTAGAAGATACAATTACGCAATTTCTTTAGAAGATACAACTACGCAATTTCTTTAGAAGATGCAATTGCGCAATTTCTTCAGAAGATTAGGATTACGCCATTTCTTTAGAAGATACAACTACGCAATTACACAATTTCTTTAGAAGATACAATTACGCTATTTCATTAGAAGATACAATTACGCTATTTCATTAGAAGATACAATTACTCTATTTCTTTACAATTTCTTTAAAAGATAAAATTACGCAATTTCTTAAGAAGATGCAATTACGAAATTTCTTAAGAAGATACAATTACCTCGATAGAACAGTATTGTTGCTCTTCCTCTTGGAGGCGATACTTGGGTTTCTTGTCGGAGAAACACGAAAATAGAAGCATAAGAAAAACGGAGACATGTTCCAAGGAATTTAAAATCAGCTCCAGAACATCTACATCGTGGTCCTAAGAAAATTACGAAATGAATTACAAATAAATCTTATTTGAAATTTGAACTATACTGACATTTCTTATCATAGACAGCAAAATAATTATATTAGAAAATGTCGAGAGTAACCAAAAATTAAATTGAACTCCTGAAGTTCGAATACCATATATTTTGTGCAATGGCACTAATAGCAACAAGACAATCTGAAAATATTTAGTGAAGTTATTCATTTAATTTGATATGTTAGAATAATTCTTTTAGTAATCGACTTACGTTTGTGACACATTTCACAGAATTCGAGACAACATCCGCTGAGTAATGTGTCTTCGAAAAAATTTTTAAAATCAGATTTGCGATGGATAAGCCCACGAGTAGTGTTAGCAAAATCTTTTTTTTTAAAAAAAATGTAAATTTTATATAATAAGCGTAAATAAATGATACAAAATTAAACAATGCCTTGCTGAAATATAAATAGAATTGCAAAATAAATTACGAAAAAATAAGATGCGCACCATTTTGGAAATGCTCAAAAATGACCATGGGATTTTGCTGTACTTCGACCTGTACACGGTGATAAGTTCCAGAGGAAGAAACAAGAAGAAAAATCCACATGGAATCCATATTAAAACGGTTTTGTCGAAACAATCGGTGAATTGTAAGGGTTCCGAAGTGTACCACGTCAAATTCGAATTCTGTAAAGTACAGTATAAACGAAACATGTAAATTACTATCAGTTGATTATGAAAGCTACACAGTTGAAGAAACATTCATGTCAATAAAAGCTCGTATTTCAATTACATTTTATTTACAGAGTATGTGTGTTGTAAATAAAAATGATGTTGGCTGCAGTTAGGCCTAGTTATATTTTTAAAATATTTTCGACAAAAGTTTGTTATATTGTTAAAAAAATCATGTAAATGTTTGTTATATTTTAAAAATAGTTTCGGCAACAGTTGGTTACATTTCAAAAATAATATCGGCAACAGTTTGTTATATTTAAACACATTCTTTCAGGGAGATCTGGAACTTTGAAGAGATATTCTCTTACTATACAAATACAATATACCTGAAGAAAGTAAACTTTCAGATAATTTCCCTACATCTTGTACTTGAACGACAAAAACTTACTGGAATTGATTAAGAGAAGTTTCATATCCTAAATATCTAATTGTTCTTGGCATCTTCAAATGCAAATAAGTTGAACGATGCTTCATAAAGAAGAAGATAATTCAACTTAAGATGTAATGTAAAGTGATTTCAACGAGTTGATCAAAAAGTTCAAAGATAAACTTATAAAAACACTCAAGTATCGATCGCCAATCAATATTAATAATTTTATCAAAGGCTATTAAAATTATATCCTCATCCCACTCGTTTACAAATTGGTATAAAAAGGCAGGTCGTTTCTGGTGATGATCACAACATTCATTCTTCGAAAACATTTGTTATTACAGTTCGCTCAAAATGTTTAAACTAGTATTTGTCTTCACTTTGGCTGCTTTGGTAATACGATGGTTTACTTTTTATTTGTTTAAAATTTATTTTTCTCAATTAATTTAATAGTTTAAATTGACTTATAAGTTTACTTCTCTTCTGCGTTTGTAAAAACGGCATATTTCTCAAATAACCAATAGTTTTCTTTTAATACTTTGACTAGCACTCCTAATGGCTAATTCTTGCCATAGACCAAACTTAAACATTTGGATGCTCTTTAGCAAGTAATTCAGGAATCGGTAGTTACTTTAACAGTCATTTTTGATTTAGGGCGCAGCCCAAAAGTCTCACGACTACATGGGAGCCTCAGGATGGCATCCGTCTGCTGCTTTTGAAATGCGTGCTCCCCTCCCTGTCGAAGTGGCCCCACTAGGAGGAAAAGGATGGGCTCCGTCCGCAGCTGCTTTTGACGCCCGTGCACCTCTTCCCATGGAAGTGGCCCCATTGGGCACCCCAGATTGGCTCCCATCTCACGCTACTTTAGATCCCTTAGGACGACCCATTGACATTGCTGCTCCCCTCCCCGTGGGTCCCGCTGCTCTTCCCTTGGAAGTTGCCCCATTAGGAGCACCAGTTGTGACTTCCGCTGTCGCACCGGAAGTGATTAACTTCCCTGCCCCCGCCGCGATGCCTGCTGCCCCACTTATCAACTTGCCCAAGGGAGCCCCGGATGTCGTCGATGTACCCCACAACAATATCGTCATGCCCGGAGACAAACTTGAGAACAAAGACCTTCTTTTGAACTTGCCATCACCAAACATCGAAGGACCACACCCGATCCTCAAACCCAAGGATGTCTTGATCCGTTTCCCCCAAGATATTTTCGAAGTCCCCAAGCCCTCCATTCAACTCGTAAAGATCATAATATTTTCTTTAATAATTCGATTCAGTTGACTTTATAAAATTTCGCTTTCTAGAAACCCGTGCTCCACAAAGTTCCCCTCACCACCAGAATCTTGACACCCAAAGTCAACCTTCGTGAGTTTCTGTTCAAGGTACCCAGTGCCCAAATCACCGGAAAGAGTGGATACGTTCAACCTCTTCCTACACTTTTGTAGAAAATTTGTCTTCAACTAATTAGTTTACCCTAATTTCACAGTAGCTTAAAATGTGTAAATAAACAGTGATTGAAATAAAATATTTTTCTTAAGGGAAAATTTTCTAGTTATGAGTTTCAATTTTTAATAATTTTTGTATAAAGGCATAAATGTACGTGCAATACTGACATACTTAAAATCTAATAAATTTTTAATTTGCAGTGAAAGTAAGGTGGTTTTCCATAGAAAATTCCCTTTTTAATTTTACACGGAATTTTAATTCCGGTAACATTTAAGAAAGGGCCCAGGTGCCTATCCCTGTCCCTGTGCCAGACGCGTACACGATTTGGAGAGACATTATTTGATTCGAATGGTTTTTAAAAATTATACTTTAGTGGGGTGCACAATTTAGTTTCATTAATATTATTTGAAATGTGACGTTATTAGAAATAATACACGGTGGTGTTTCAGAAATGTTTAGGGAGATCAACTATATGGGGGGCCACGTGAGCCGTGTAAAATTAGTATTAAGGCCCAGCTCTTGGGCCATCTTGTTTAATATAAGATCTCTCATTCGCTGTCACACTTTTTGGACTTAACGACCCGACCAGTCAATGGTGTTTTGGAAATTCACAATATAGAAAAAAATCCTTTCTTACCCAAAACGACGTGGATTTGCAGATACTATCCGTAATAGGTGATGACATTTTTATGTATATAATTACCGACCTAGAGCTAATAAATTATAAAATAATTCAGTCAAAAACCGTCCTTGATGTTTTAAACTACACAAACAAAACAACGTTCTGATCACTCGCAATCTCACAGTGTTTATCAGTTACTAGATGCAAGTGTAGTTGTATCACAACGCATAAACCAAAATCCCTCCAGCCATGAAATGTAGATGCATTGAAACCAACATATTTGTGTTTTTCGTTTTCGGTAGGCCTCTATAGCCTAGTTTTGCCATATTTTTCTCATTTTATATAAGATTACTGACATTTGAAAATAAAAGGATAAATATCTTTCTTTGACTTGCTGAAAATGACTGTTTCATATCGAAATAATCCTTAAGATAAAATAAAATTGTATTTTTAATGTAATTTGATATATAGAAACCAAAATAATAATTGAAATAGTCAAAAGTTTATAGATTAAAAAACAGAAAGTATACTTCGTTCACAGTTCCCAGAATTTGGAAATTAGAAGCACCGTTCCCTCTTCTTCTCAACCCCCAACACGAACCAATCAATCAGAGAACAACGTTTTTTAGGTCAAAGGTTAATATAAAATAGTACTCAAGGTGGTTATCCAAATGATAATTCTTGGTACTAGAACTAGCATCGGATACTATATTGAGCCTGATCACGCATGCTCTCTGTACTACAGTTCTAAACGTAATCTTACGCAGAGAGGATCGACACATTTACAAGTTGTAAAGGGGTTTTTATATTACACAGGGCGACCTAGATTCTGTGATTTATACCATTTGTTTCTATCTAAGCATTTTTGACTTACGCATGAGTATTTTAACTTTCCTCTCCGAGTGACGATGACGTCACGGGGAGATATTAGTTTTATCTGAAGTGAGATGAGACTAGAGGTACTGAGCTAACCAAATTCTCACTTGGCGAAAGTGAATATTCTTGATAAGACACCAACGGTTGGCCCTCTGGTAGCGGTTTCTGAGTTTTCCCTCCAAAACGTGAGACGCTCGCGACGGTAGACGGCCGAACTAGATTCAAGCAGAGGCGTGCGTGTTTCGCGGCTTTAGGTTGAGGGGAAGGGGGTAGGATATGTTTTTGGAACTCGACCAATTTTTTTCTCTGTAGTGTATGCGCGATGGAAGCGGCATAAAATCCTCAAATTTCTTCACTAGTGCCAGGATCTACCACCAATGCTAGAGCCTTTCACTTCTAGTCCCATCTTACTTCTGGTTTTATTAATGTTAATTTAAATAATAATCTAAATAAAAATTGGCCTTATCTGTTTGGGCAGCAAGATAGTAAGGAAACTTTCCATTTTAATACTCTTATTTTGAAGTAATCAACTTGTCGCCAAATATTGAATACGTAATTAGGTTATATCGTGAAGGTCGAGACGAACAAAAAAGTAATCACATTTATTCCCTATAGGGAAGAGCTAATAGATGATTCAAATATTAATAAGGATTTTCTTACGGATAAATTACGCCTAAAATGTTATGGTAAGACTTTCCTGCACAAACAGACAACAAAGGGCAGTTAAGCCAGAAATGTTATTGTAAGCCTTTCCATTGCAAACTGACAACAAAGGTAGCTTCGAAATGCTGTTGTATTTATTTCGCAATGATAAAATCTTGTGTGATTTCCCAAGAGTATGAGATCATATAGATAGTGCTAGATATTTTGACATGATAATAGGTGATTCCTTAAATTCTTCGGAGAAAGGCTTTGCCCCTTTTAACATTTCCAAGTGATAATCCTTTTGTACGCTAGTAGGGTCAGAGAAACCACCAATAAGAAGGCTAATGCTTTATTTGGAGGTTCATGAACACTAAATTTTATAGTTAACTGTATTTTAAAGATTTAGTTTAGAAACCACGGGAATGGGTTGAACGTATCCTATTTTTCGGTGATTTGGACACTGGGGACTCTAAAAGAGATTTTGTCAGAGGTCGGCGTATGCAGTTCAAGTGCGGAGTGTGTGAAGAGCCATTTAGATAAACGGATTTCCACAAAACCAAAATCAAATCAGTTAACTGAAAAGAGTTAAAGTTGTGGTGTTGAAAGACAGGCTTGGAGATTTAAAAAATATGTTTTCTAAGAAAATGTTGGGTAAGAAGACGGAACATTTCAGATTTGTAACGGTATTGGCCCTTAGATAACTGGTGCTGGCAAGTACAAAGCAAGTCTTTTTTCAATAGGGATTATCCGGCCATGTTAATATTAGTGTGAGGAACATTTTTGTAGAAAAACACTTTTATTTCAATCACTATATATTTACAGAAATTCAGCTAATGCCAAATTATTGGTATTTAATAAGTTTAAGACTAATTTCCTAGAAGACCCCTGGAAGAGGTTGGACGTATCCGCTCTTCCCGGCGATTTGGGCACTTGGAACCTTGAAGAGATATTCATTAAGGTTGACTCGGGGTGTCAAGATTCGGGTAGTGATGGGAACTTTGTGGAGCACGGGTTTCTAGAAAACCAAAAATATTAAAATTAAACTGGATCGAAATATTAAATATAATATTATGTTCATTACGAGTTGAATGGCGGGCTTTGGAACTTCGAAAATATCTTGGGGGAAACGGATCAAGACATCCTTCGGTTTGAGGATTGGTTCTGGGCCTTCGATGTTTGGTGATGGCAAGTTCAAAAGCAAGTCTTTGTTTTCTAGTTGGTCTCCGGGCATGACGATGTTGTTGGGGGGAACATCAACGACTTCTGGAGCTCCCTTGGGCAAGTTGATTAGTGGGGCAGCAGGCATCACGTCGGGGGCAGGGAAGTTAATGACTTCCGGTGCGACAGCGGAAGTCACGACTGGTGATGCTAGTGGGGCAACTTCCATGGGAAGGGGAGCAGGGACATCGATAGCAGCGGGAGATGGTACCCAGTCTGGTTGTAAAAATGGAGCTTGAGGCTCGACGTATCCAGGTCCTACCAAAGGAATTTGAGGCTCCACGAATCCAGGTCCTACCACTGGAGCTTTAGGGTGAGGTGCGATGAATCCAGGTCCAGCCAATTGATCAATTGGGTGAGGCCCAACGAATCCTGGTCCTACCAATGGACCTTGAGGCGCTACGAATCCAGGTCCAGCCAATGGATCAATTGGGTGAGGTGCGACAAAGCCAGGTCTAGCCAATGGAGCTGGTGGTACTACAAATCCAGGTCCAGCCAATGGAGCTTTTGGGTGAGACGCAACGAATCCAGGATCAGGCAATAGAGCTTTTGGGTGAGGCGCCACGAATCCTGGCTGTTCCCATGGAGCTGTAGGTGCGACGAATCCAGGTCCAGCCAATGGAGATTTTGGGTGAGGTGCGACGAATGGAGCATTAGGTGCTACCAATCCTGGTCCTCCCCACGAACTTGCCGGAGGCACCCAACCTGGTTGTCCATAATCGTGGAATTTTTGCGCAGCGCCCTACGAGAAATATTTTGCTTGTTAGATTGTAAATACTATTCACAAAGTTAGTTTTATTTTTGATGTCAAAACAGAAATGAATTAACATTATTTTAAGGAACTTACCATTGTGGCAATAGCCAGCAAGATTACTGATGTGAACATTATTAGAAAATATAAATTGATGTTACTCTACGAACTTTGAAGTAAGAAACGATTGTGATGAAAATTGAGTTAACTGCACGCCCTTTTATATGAAATAATTCTGTGATAGGTCACTGAAGTATCACTAATCAAGAACTATAAATTTTTAAGGATTAACTTTCAAAAGCTATTTATCTCAAGAGCACGTCTCGAAATATAACTTAACCCGTTTTCAATTATTAAATTAGAGAATGCCATTAGTGAAAGATAAGCTCGATCATTTCTAATTGTAGTTGAATTAATATCTTCAATGCGATATAAATTTATCGCATTAAAGGCAGAATTAATATAATCCTTAATATATTAATTTCTTGATTAGTGACTCTTAAGTAAGCTATTTAAGAAATATTTCATATAAAAGGTCGTGCAGTTTACTGAGTTTTCATCACAGTCGTATTTACTTCAAAGTTTGTAGGCTAATATGAAGTTACAAATTCCAAAAATGCTCAAATCAATAATCTTCCTGGCTATTGCCACAATGGTGAGTTCCTTAAAACAGGGTTTAATCATGTCTATTCAGACATGAAATCATTAATAAAAATTATACGGATTATATTTACAAAACTGACAAGTAAATTATTTCAAACAGAGCTCAGCGCAGAAATTTCACGACCCTTACGGATCACCAAATTGGGTTTCTCTGTCGGGTTCATGGCAAGGATCAGGATTCGTTGCGCCTCACCCGAAAGGTCCATTGGTAGGACCAGGTTTTGTGGGACCGCAACCTCCATTGTTTGGGCCAGGATTCGTCGCGTCTAAAGGTCCATATGTAGAACCAAATTGGGCCCGTGCTCCTCTTCCCGTGGAAGTGGCTCCATTAGGAGGACCAGTCGTGACTTCCGCTGTTGCACCTGAAGTCATTAACTTCCCTGCCCCCACCGTGGCTCCTGCTGCCCCACTAATCAATTTGCCCAAGGGAGCACCGGAAGTCGTTGATGTTCCCCACAACAATATCGTCATGCCCGGAGACAAACTGGAGAACAAAGACCTTCTTTTGAACTTGCCATCACCGCTTATCGAAGGCCCAGAACCGATCATCAAATCAAGGGATGTAGTGTTCCGTCTGCCCCAAGATATTTTCGAAATCCCCAAGCCCTCCATTCAACTTGTAAGGAACATTAGATAGTATTTATTAGTTCGATTCAATTAACTTTAATAATTTCTAGAAACCCATCATCCACAAAGTTCCTTACACTCTTCGCACCGTGACACCCCAAGTCAGACTCTATGAATATCTCTTCAAGGTTCCCAGTGCCCAAATTGCCGGAAAGAGCGGATACGTTCAACCCATTCCCAGTGTTTTCTAAACTAACTAATTAAAACCCAACAACTCTATAATGTAAATTTTACAAACTGCAAAATAAAAGATTCGCCTTTTTATTCATGGTTTCAAACACTCTGAACTTGAAGTTATCATTGCCTAGAAAAAGTGCACATTTAAAGATACTATCTAAGCATTTAGGAGCAAAACGTTTGCCCCAACAGTTTTAAGAATCACCTGTTACTAGAATTTTATAATAGATGGATGACACTCTGTATCCTCTTAATACTTTAGTTATGTAACATGATTCTTCCCGGGCTCATGGCACCATTTTGGTTGCTCTCCTGCTCATCAAACTTCAGATGGGCATCGCACCGTGCCAGGATGAATTAACTATAACGGTTTGGTACTTAATCCTGTATTACGCTATATTATAATTATCTACATTAATTATTGCGTTTATGAAATTAAGGACTATAAGTGGATTTTATTTGATTTTAAAGTGCATTACAAATAATTTTTATAGGAAAATCATAGAGGTAGTTACTGTGGTTCAAGTGTAGCTAATCTGAACCAGTTTTGCAGCGTATGAAACTAGAATTAAAAACGTTCCAATTCTACATGACTCTCACTCTAAGCATTGTAGATAATATGATTCTGATAAACCCAAAGTAGTTTTCATAAGTATGGGTGTGCGGATGAGCCCTATCGGCAATCGAGAACAGAATATTACTGTGGCTTTCGTTGAGTGTGCACGTAGGAAGTATGATTTGGACCCACACTTATAAAGTTGACATTGAAATGAAGATAACATTTAAGTTTTAGAGCAGGGGTATATTTCAGCTGTAGTCTACTTTTAGTATACTTTTGTAGGCTTATAGTTATAGTTATATTCAACAATAATTTTTTTCAAAACGTGACGATCATATTTATTTAAATCATATTTACTCTGTATTTGAATTATTTTTAATTTTTCTTTTAGATTTCTCTGGGAATGGCTTGAGTGTACGAACTCTTTCCGGTGATTTGGGCACTGGGAACCTTGAAGAGATATTCACGGAGGTTGACTTGGGGTGTCAGGGTGCGAAGAGTGTGGGGAACTTTGTAGACGATGGGTTTCTAGAAAAACACAAAATTTGTAAAGACAATTGAAAATACTAAACATTATCTGATGTTCTTTACATGTTGAACGATGGGCTTGGGAACGTAAAAGACAGGTTGAGGAAGACGGAAGAGGACTTCCTTTTCTTGGAAGATGGGCTTTGGTGCTTCGACAACTGGGGTTGGCAAGTTCAAGTGCAAGTCCTTGTTCTGAATGGAGTTTCCGGGAAGACGGATATCGGCGTGGGGAACGTCAACGACTTCTTGGGCTCCCTTGGGCAAGTTGACAAGTGGGGCGCTAGCTAACAAAGCGGGGGAAGGATATTCCATGGTTTCAGATCCGAGATGGGTGGTCAAAATCGCTCCTCCTTCTTGAGCCACTTCCACAGGGAGGGGAGAGCGAATGTCCAAGGATCCTGAAGATGCAGGATATTGAAGGATTTCCGATCCGAGGTTAGAGGTCATAATAGGTCCTTCTTCTTTGACCATATGGACGGGGAGGGGATTACGAAGTTCTACGGAACCAGCTGAAGTCATCCATTCCGATGCACCAACTAAGTCGGATGACTTCTGGCCAGCACACTACAAGAAATTGGTCTTTAAAGACATTTCTGGGAAATGAAAGGTTTATCATATTTATAAAATCAAGTTACCATTGCTGCGACGGTGAAGGCTAATACTAGTCTCAACATATTGATAACTAAACTGTAATTTTAATTTCAAATATTGAAGCAAGAGAAGATTTGTGATGAACAGAACGACATAACAGGCCTATTTATACAAAATTTTCAAAACGTATAAATTTCAAGAGGTAACTTAAAACGGGTTTTAAAATTGAGATATGTTCTTGATTTAAATCTTCAAAACCCCTTAACGGAGCTTTGACCTAGTTCAATATAAGTTTTACAATCTCAATGGTGCGAAATATTTCCGAAATTTTACTACCAATTGATATGATAAATAATTTAATTCTAATCATTTATCGGATTATAATACAAAATCCTTTAAATTGAATTTAAGAAGGTTTGAAAATTTTGGTATAAATAGACATTCAATTTGTCGTATTCTTCACAAATCTAATTCTCTCTTAAACGTATCTAACTCAAGAAAAATCACCAATATAAACATTATGATGAAATCAGTTGTTCTCCTGGCTTTGGTCGCTTTAGTAAGATTCAACGTTATTTTTAAACTTTTTTCTGTGTTCAATATTTAGAGATTTCTTCTAATTCATGATCATTAGTGCGCTGCCCAAAAGTCTACCGAATTCTTGGGTGGTTCTGAGATGTTCGCGTCTTCAGGGTCCGTGGATGTTCGCTCTCCCTACCCGGTGGAAGTAGCCCAAGAAGGAGGAGCGGTGTTCGCCGCCAATGTCGGATCGGAAACCTTGGAATATCCCGCCCCCGCTTTGTTGTCTAGCGCCCCAGTCGTCCACTTGCCCAAGGGAGCCCAAGAAGTCGTTGATGTTCCCCACGCCGATATCCGTCTTCCTGGAAACTCAATCCAGAACAAGGACTTGCACTTGAACTTGCCAACCCCAATTGTCGAAGCACCCAAGCCCATCTTCCAAGAAAAGGAAGTCTTGTTCCGTCTTCCCCAACCTGTCTTTTACGTTCCCAAGCCCGTCGTTCAACACGTAAAGAGCATCAGATAATGATTAGTATTCGATTGAATTGACAGTTATAAATTTGCGTTTTTCTAGAAACCCATCGTCTACAAAGTTCCCCACACTCTTCGCACCGTGACACCCCAAGTCAACCTCCAAGAATATCTCTTCAAGGTTCCCAGTGCCCAAATCACCGGAAAGAGTTCCTACACTCAAGCCATGCCCAGGGCGTGGTAGGATATTTCAATTTGAATATACAAAACCAATTTCTGTAAATTATTGAAATAAAGTATTTGGCTAACATTTAACTTAATCGTTAAATTTTCAATTCAAACCACTCGAATACAGTGTGGACTTGATTAGTTTAACACGTTTTACTTGAGTAAAATAACAAGGCGCACTCAGACTAATCTAAAATCCCAGGTGCACTTCGGTGTAGCCAATTTTCTGGCTTACTTAGACTGTTCACAAGTGTCAACGACTATGTTAAATTCTATCGGGTTTAGTTTGAAATTTTTTAGTTTCCTAAGACAGTGTCGAGATGGCACTACCTCGTTGGTGCCTTTCTTTAGCCATAGCTCAGTCGATCATGCCTTACTAATCCATGATAGAGTTACCTATGCTTTCGCAGACGGTGTATGAAAAGTTTCAGTATCATTGGGGCGCTCTTGCCTTATCTGTCTTTTTCGAAAATCCAAGGATGATGATGATGACACTTCTTCAAATGCGTTCTCAGATTACTATATTTGTTAAATCACGAATGTATAGATAGAAGCACATATTAATGAACATAATATTTCATTGGACGAAACGTGCAACAGGTGATGCCTAGTTCTCTTGAAATAGCAATTGCAGACAATCTCTCCCAATGAAATTGATCTATTTTGGGCTTCAATGGTCTCCGTTCCATTAATGTGCGTAGTTAAACCCTAAAGGCCCATTTACATGCAGGTTGTTGCTCGTAAAAACAGGATTTTACTTGAAATAGTAGTAAGGCCATTTAGACGGCAGCTTGAACCTTTCTAGGCTTTACTTATTCCATAGTTTGGTTTTCAACAAGCTCAATTCACGACCGAATCAAATTTGTTCTATATAGCAAGAGGCAATAAAAAATAGCACTTATAAAAATTTGTTTTTTTTCCTTTTTAACTAAATTTTAACTGGATATCAGTTAAGTTCGTGAAGACTTCAAAGCATATAGCTGTCCACGCTCACCTCATTTCAGTGAGCCCCAGCGCGAATTGAGCTACGCTCTTCAAAATTATTGATAAGCTCACGAGCCGGAGCCGAGCCTCAAAATTTATGAAAAACATTTCTGAGCTTGAGCCCGGGCTAACAATACGTCGAAGTGACAAATGCACCGTATTGACGTTATGTTTTCTATTGACCCAAATGGTATAGATGAACCATCTTATTTTGAAATACTCGAGTTCCTATTTTAATTTTAGCCGTTAAAAATATTTCTATCCTACAAAAGTAGCGTCATTGATTGCCTAACAACAATGACTGCTATTTAGGCTTAACATAAATACGAAAAAATAGGCCTAATTTTTCTTTTTTTTTCAAAATTAGGATCAACACAAGTTTAAAAATATTTGGCATAGCAAAAATCTGGATAATAAGAAGTTAATTATTTTGTTACGTTCTTAAATGCATGCAAAAAGATGCTCAAGGCTTGTGATAGAGCCTGTGAAAATGCCCGCTCACCAGAATGAATATGGTAATTCTAAACATTGTCTCAGATTAAATTATTTCTACCTGTTTTTGTTGCTATGTTTCGTTGGATCTTTATCATCTCCGGCTTTCATTTTAAACGACTTGTTATTTAAGTTTTAATTGAATTGCAATTATAAAACAGAATTCAAAATGTTTGCCAAATACTTTATTTCAATAATTTTAAATTTTCAAATGGAGGTTTCAGGAAATTATCCTACCACGCCTTGGGCATGGCTTGAGTGTAAGAGCTCTTTCCGGTGATTTGGGCACTTGGAACCTTGAAGAGATATTCTTGGAGGTTGACTTGAGGGGTGACGGTGCGAAGAGTGTGGGGAACTCTGTAGACGATGGGTTTCTAGAAAAACGCAAATTTGTTAAGTCAATTCATTCGAAATGCAAAACATTATCTGATGTTCTTTACGTGTTGAACAATGGGCTTGGGGATATAAAAGACAGGTTGGGGAAGACGGAAGAGGACTTCTTTTTCTTGGAAGATGGGCTTGGGTGCTTCCACAACTGGGGTTGGCAAGTTCAAGTGCAAGTCCTTGTTCTGGATGGAGTTTCCGGGAAGACGGATATCGGCGTGGGGAACGTCAACGACTTCTTGGGCTCCCTTGGGCAAATTGACGAGTGGGGCGCTAGCTAACAAGGCGGGGGCTGGATATTCCATGGTTTCCGATCCGACGTTGGCGGCGAACACCGCACCTCCTCCTTGGGCCACTTCCACGGGGTAGGGAGAGCGAATGTCAACGGATCCTGAAGACGCGAACATCTCTGAAGCGCCCAATGACCCTGAGGACGAGAACATCTCTGGAGCACCCAAGAATTCGGTAGACTTTTGGGCAGCGCACTAATGTTCATGAATTAAAAGAATTCTCTTAATATTGAGCATACCTAAAAGTTGAAAAATGAAAAAAAAACTGATTCTTACCAAAGCCATCAAACCGAGGAGAATTACTGATTTCATCATGTTGTATATATTGGTTAGTTTTCTCGAACTGAATACGTTTGAGACAGAATTGGATTTGTGAAGAATACTGCGAAACAGCTGTCAATTTATACCAAGAATATCACCCGGGATTAAACTCAAGTTAAAGAAATTTAAATTTCAATCCGATAAATGATTAGGATTAAATCGTTTCTGACAAGTGGTTGTCAAATTTGAAGATATTTAGCACCATCAACGATTCAAAACTTATCTTAAACGCGGTCAAAGCTCCTTCAATTGAGCTTTTAAGATGTGAATCAAGAATATATCTTGGTTTATAAAGTATAGTTTTAGATTAATTCTTGAAATTTATGAGTATTGAAATATTTGTATAAATAGCCAGTGAGATCTCAATGTTGATCACAAATCTTCTCTTTCCTCAATTTTACAAGTAACAGTAACAGTTACGTTATCAATATGTTTAAACTGGTAATTGCCTTCATCGTCGCAGCAATGGTAATTTTTAAATAAGTTCGAACATTTTATATTTCCAAAAATGGTCTTTAAAGACTTGTCACTTTTAGTGCGCTGCCCAAAAGTCTACCGAATTCTTGGGTGCTTCAGAGATGTTTGCGTCTTCTGGGTCAGTGGACATTCGCTCTCCCTACCCAGTGGAAGTCGCCCAAGAAGGAGGAGCGGTGTTCGCCGCCAACGTGGGATCGGAAACCATGGAATATCCAGCCCCCGCTGTCTTCTCTAGCGCCCCAGTCGTCAACTTGCCCAAGGGAGCCCAAGAAGTCGTTGACGTTCCCCACGCCGATATCCGTCTTCCCGGAAACTCCATCCAGAACAAGGACTTGCGCTTGAACTTGCCAACCCCAGTGGTAGAAGCACCCAAGCCCATCTTCCAAGAAAAAGAAGTCCTCTTCCGTCTTCCTCAACCTGTCTTTTATATCCCCAAGCCCATTGTTCAACACGTAAAGAACATCAAATTTTACTTTGTATTTGGACTGAGTTGACTTAACAAATTTGCGTTTTCCTAGAAACCCATCGTCTACAGAGTTCCCCACACTCTTCGCACCATCAGCCCTCAAGTCAACCTCCGTGAATATCTCTTCAAGGTTCCCAGTGCCCAAATCACCGGAAAGAGTTCCTACACTCAAGCCATGCCCAGGTCGTGGTAGGATATTTCAATTTGAATATCCAAAATCAATTTCTGTAAATTATTGAAATAAAGTATTTGGCTAACATTGCAACTTAATCGTTAAATTTTCAATTTAATCCACGCGACTAGATAAGTTTAACATGTTTTACTTGAGAAAAATGACAAGGCCCATTCAGAATAATCTAAAATCTTACGTGCATGTCGGTGTAGTCAATTTTCTCGCTTATTTAGACTGTTCAAAAGTGTCCACGACTCTACGTTAAATTTTCTTGCGTTTAGTTTGAAATTTTTCAATTTCATCAGACAGTGTCGAGATGGCACTACCTCATTGCTGCCTTTTCTTTAGCCATAGCTCAGTCGATCATGCCTTAATTACGCATTATAGAGTTACCTATGCTTGTACCGTTGTTTGTATTTGTACTTGCACTTGTACTGGTACTTGCACTACAAGTTATTGAGCATCGACACTAAATCCCTTCAAAATAATTTCATGTATAATGTGTTTTTGGAAAATGGAACAGTTCTTGAAAAAGCGTAGATATGTAATTATTTCAATTAATTTAGATGCAATATATCGATTATCATTAAAATCAGTGGATTGAATTAAATAGTGATTAAGGATTAAATAAATAGAAATAATTAAATTAAAATTGCAATATCTGTAACGTGCAGTCAATTGGTAAGGTTATTCTCAAGGGTCTTTTCAAACAACACCAATGCCTGAACCAAGACTGCTGAAATAGCTTCGAACTATTAAAAAAGTCTGTTTCAAAACTAGTTGTGCAAACGGGTTATCAACCGACTCCTGTGCAAGCGTGAACATAGCATTATTCCTTGGTTTCAATTTCAACAAGCTCAATCCGCGACCGAATCAAATTTGTTTTATAGAGCAAGAGCCAATAAAAATACGTTATTTCCGTTTTAACTAAATTTCAACTGGTAACAGTTAAATACGTGGAGACTTCGAAGTGGCAATTGTACCGTATTGACGTTACGATTTCTATTGAGCCAAATGATACAGATGAAGTAGCGTCATTGATGATGACTGCTATTTAGGCTTAGCCTAAATACGAAAAAAATTGGCGTAAATTAATTTTTACAAAATTAGCCTAAACACAGGTTTGAAAATATTAGGCTTACAAAAAATCTGGACATAAGAAGTTAACTATTTTGTTATGTTCTTAAAAGCATGTGAAAAAGTGCTAGAAGGTTGTGCTTGAACCTGTGGAAAGGTAAGGAGAAAATCTCTAGCTCTGTTGCCAGCAAAAAGCTCGCCCTACATGCGGATTTGTAGAAACCAAGTAAATCAGCCTGAAGTATTTTAAAAGACTAAATATTTCACTCTCCCCAGATTTAATATGGTAATTCTAAACATTGTCTCAGTTTCTATTGTTTCTATCTATTTTTGTCACTATATTTCGTTGGATCTATTTCATTTAAAACGACTTTTAAATATAAATTTGAATTGAATTGTAATTATAAAACAGAATTCAAAATGTTAGCCGAATACTTTATTTCAATAATTTTGAATTTACAGAAATTTGTTGAAGGAGTTCACGTAGAATTATCCTACCAGGCCCTGGGCATGGCTTGAGTGTAGGAGCTCTTTCCGGTAATTTGGGCACTTGGAACCTTGAAGAGATATTCACGGAGGTTGACTTGAGGGGTGATGGTGCGAAGAGTGTGGGGAACTTTGTAGACGATGGGTTTCTAGAAAAACGCAAATTTGTTAAGTCAAGTCAGTCCAAATACAAAGTACAATTTGATGTTCTTTACGTGTTGAACAATGGGCTTGGGGATATAAAAGACAGGTTGAGGAAGACGGAAGAGGACTTCTTTTTCTTGGAAGATGGGCTTGGGTGCTTCTACCACTGGGGTTGGCAAGTTCAAGTGCAAGTCCTTGTTCTGGATTGAGTTTCCAGGAAGACGGATATCAGCGTGGGGAACGTCAACGACTTCTTGGGCTCCCTTGGGCAAGTTAACGAGTGGGGCGCTAGATAACAATGCAGGGGCGGGATATTCCATGGTTTCCGATCCGACGTTGGCGGCAAACACCGCTCCTCCTTCTTGGGCTACTTCCACTGGGTAGGGAGATCGAATGTCCACTGACCCAGAAGACGCGAACATCTCTGAAGCACCCAAGAATTCAGTAGACTTTTGGGCAGTGCACTAAAAGTGACAAGTCTTTAAGACCATTTTTGGAAACATAAAATATTCAAACTTATTTAATAATTACTATTGCTGCGACGGTGAAGGCAAATACTAGTTTCAACATATTGATAACTTAACTGTTACGGTTACTTGTAAAATTGAGGAAAGAGAAGATTTGTGATCAACATAGAGATCTCACAGGCTATTTATACAAATATTTCAATACTCATAAATTTCAAGAATTAATCTAAAACTATACTTTATAAACCAAGATATATTCTTGATTCACATCTTAAAAGCTCAATTGAAAGAGCTATGACCGTCTTTAAGATAAGTTTTGAATCGTTGATGGTGCGAAATATCTTCAAATTTGACAACCACTTGTCAGAAACGATTTAATCCTAATCATTTATCGGATTGAAATTTAAATTTCTTTAACTTGAGTTTAATCCCGGGTGAAATTCTTGGTATAAATTGACAGTTGTTTCCCAGTGTTCTTCACAAATCCAATTCTCTCTCAAACGTATTCAGTTCGAGAAAACTAACCAATATAAACAACATGATGAAATCAGTAATTCTCCTCGGTTTGGTGGCTATGGTAAGAACCAGTTTTTTTCTTTTTTCAACCTTTAGGTATGCTCAATAAGAATTCTTCTTATTTATAATCATTAGTGCGCTGCCCAAAAGTCTACTGAATTCTTGGGTGCTCCAGAGATGTTCGCGTCCTCAGGGTCCTTGGGGGCCTCAGAGATGTTCGCGTCTTCAGGGTCCGTGGACATTCGCTCTCCCTACCCGGTGGAAGTGGCCCAAGGAGGAGGAGCGGTGTTCGCCGCCAACGTCGGATCGGAAACCATGGAATATCCCGCCCCCGCTTTGTTAGCTAGCGCCCCACTCGTCCACTTGCCCAAGGGAGCCCAAGAAGTCGTTGACGTTCCCCACGCCGATATCCGTCTTCCCGGAAACTCCATCCAGAACAAGGACTTGCACTTGAACTTGCCAACCCCAGTTGTGGAAGCACCCAAGCCCATCTTCCATGAAAAAGAAGTCCTCTTCCGTCTTCCTCAACCTGTATTTTATATCCCCAAGCCCATTGTTCAACACGTAAAGAACATCAAATTGTACTTGTGTTTGGACTGAGTTGACTTAACAAATTTGCGTTTTTCTAGAAACCCATCGTCTACAAAGTTCCCCATACTCTTCGCACCGTGACACCCCAAGTCAACCTCCGTGAATATCTCTTCAAAGTTCCCAGTGCCCAAATCACCGGAAAGAGTTCCTACACTCAAACCATGCCCAGGGCGTGGTAGGATAATTTCCTGAAACCTCCTTTTGTAAATTTAATATTATTGAAATAAAGTATTTGGCAAACATTTGAAATTAAGTGTTACAACTAAAATTTAATGCACACGCTTTCAAATTACGAAACTGATAAAATACAGGTTGTTTCTGATAAATCTGACTTAAATTGAAGGGTGCATTCTTTGGGTCGATCTGAGTCGAAAGTGTGAAGAACGTTAGGTTTATTAAAGGCTCCCAACCATTGGCCCCAAAAAGACAAGGGAGAATTATGAAAATTCCTCTGGTAAAAAACCAGCTTCTTAATACCTTGGGCTAGTTTTTAAATTCAAGAAGTGGGGGTTACTGATCCTCGGGACCAGTTTACTAATTGCAAGTCTATAAGAAACCTAAGTGGGACCAGTCCTATGGATTAGTTTATTATTTTGGACGATAGGGGGGTCACTGGTCCAAGGACTAGTTTAAGAAATATTCTTATCTTCCATACAAGTCACGCATGTGGTTTTAGACATATCAGCCTAATCATCTTGGTTAGAAGTATTATACAGCTTTAAAAACGTTATCGATCATTTATCTAACAGAAGTTTATGATGGTAAAATAAAGCCAATTGAAAGTGTTTTAAATCTCAAAGAACCCAGTCCAAGAGCTTCTAGTTAAGGTACTGTACCTTTTATTCGTACAAAGCTGACATCGTATTTTGATTTACGGAACTTGAAGATGGATGTGAATGACGGGACTAGAGGTGTAAAAAATAAACTGCGGACACTGTTATCGAACAAAACAGTTATTCAACAATGGTCTGCTAAGAATCTTTGGTACATCAATATTGATTGAAATCTAGTCCAGTTTGGAATTGCAATTTGCAGAGTAAATAAATGTTGTTCTTATATTTATATATCTGTGTTTCCTCATTTTATCTGTCTGAAATAAATCTGTTTAACCGTAATATACCTAGACCAATCCAATAATTCCAGAAGAGTGGCAAGGACTCTAGGAGCACAGGGGCGGTTTCGCACACATCCTTTGTGCTAAAGAACGCCGCTAGAGGCAGTGCACACCTAGCACTCGGCGTGCAGTGAATTTAGGCTCCGTCTGGCGTTGCCTCTAGGGGCGAGAGAAATAATCTAATAGAATTATTTATTAATTTAAATATAAGCAGGAGCTTCCGGACCGCGGTCCGGAAGCTCCTGCTTATATTTAAATTAATAAATAATTTTAAAATCTCCATGAAGTATCAGACTCATTTTATTTAAATTTAAATAATTAATAAAACCATGGATCGGAAGTTTAACATTTATGATAATCTAATAGAGAGGCCTCTCCCCTATACTTTGGTTTTTTCAGGGAGGTATGAAATAAGATGGGGTGGAAATGACGATTGGCGACCTTAATCACGCCCTAACTTCCTTAGGCGTTTGTTAAGTGCTGCCGCATAGCGCCTTTGTATGTCTATGAGAATTAGTTTCTAGTTTTAAGATAGAGGTCGCATCCTTTACGATTCAGTACAGTACGACCCTAACTAAACACTGAGGTTGCTGGGCCACTGGGGGAACTTCGGTGCCGTAGGTGGGGGTAGAGAGGCAACGTTAAAGGTTTGGGGTACCACTCCATCCCTCTCCTTCAAGGTTTTTCAGCTAGTAAATAATAGTATGGTCTGTTATGAAAGGCAAATAGAAATAACCTTAAGCTATAGGAACGATGGTGAAAATGAAAGCCTCCATAATGCACGATATGATGTACACGTCTTGAAGTCAGGCTTTCTTTCTAGCTTCTCTCACCGATAAAATTTGAAACGTTAAATTTTCACTTAATGCTATCAAAATAAATCGGTTATTGAGGCCTTCAGTGCAATCCTGGGGAATGTAATTTTGTTGTCATACTTAAGCTAGTACTCATAAAAGGTTTTTCCCTAGAATACCGATAGAAAAGTCGCAATTTAAATGTTTTTCGTTGTCTCAGCGACATCGTGAATCACTTTTCTACTCACTGCCTCACTTTCTGTTATTTAAATTTGTCTTTGATGATTCTTTTCACTTTATCAATACATATCTGTTTTCTTTCGAGCGGATTTTTATACGAGTGTATGAGTATGTATTGAATCGTAAACTTAATATCGAGTTCAAACTGATAACCAAATACTTTATTTCAATAATTTTGAATATACACATATTAATTTAAGGAAATTCAGTTGAATTATCCTACCAGGCTCTGGGCATGGTTTGAGTGTATGAGCTCTTTCCGGTAATTTGGGCACTTGGAACCTTGAAGAGATATTCACGGAGGTTGACTTGAGGGGTGATGGTGCGGAGAGTGTGGGGAACTTTGTAGACGATGGGTTTCTAGAAAAACGCAAATTCGTTAAGTCAACTGAATTTAAATACTAATCAAAATCTGATGTTCTTTACGTGTTGAATAATGGGCTTAGGGATGTAAAAGATAGGTTGGGGAAGACGGAAGATGACTTCTTTCTCTTGGATGATGGGCTGGGGTGCTTCTACAACTGGGGTTGGCAAGTTCAAGTGCAAGTCCTTGTTCTGGATGGAGTTTCCGGGAAGGCGAATATCTGCGTGGGGAACGTCAACGACTTCTTGGGCTCCCTTGGGCAAGTTGACGACTGGGGCGCTAGAGAAAATAGCGGGGGCGGGATATTCCATGGTTTCCGATCCGACGTTGGCGGCGAATACAGCTCCTCCTTCTTGGGCCACTTCCACTGGGTAGGGAGAGCGAACATCCACGGACCCTGAGGACGCGAACATCTCTGAAGCTCCCAAGGACCCTGAAGACGCGAACATCTCTGAGGCCCCCAAGAACCCTGAAGACTTTTGGGCAACGCACTAATGATTTTAAACAAATAGTGAGACCAACTGTAAAGTGAAAAATAAGGTTGATTCTTACCAAAGCGACCATAGCCAGAAGAACAATTGATTTCATCATGATGTGTAAACTGCTGGTTTTTCTAATCTAAATACTTCTCAGAGATAATTTGATTTGTGAAGAATACGGCGAATCAACTGCCTATTTATACCAAAAAATAGCGTGAAGTTTTAGATTGAAGTGAAAGTATTATAATTCGATGAATGATTCCGATTAAATATTTCTTGTCAAGTGGTAGTCAACTTCCGAAGATATTTAACACCATTAATATTCTAAACCTTATCTTAACCGCTGTCAAAGCTCTGTTAAAGGGCTTTCAAGAGGTGATTCGTGAAACCATCTCGATTTAGGCAGTTTTAGATTAATTCTTGAAATTTATGGGTATTGAAATATTAGTATAAATAGTCAGTGAGTTCGTTTTATTCATCACAAATCTTTTCTTTCCTCAAGTTTTATAACTACAATAACAGTTCAGTTTTCAATATGTTGAAACTAGTAATTGCCTTCACCGTCGCAGCAATGGTAATTTTTAAAGAAGTTTAATATATTTTATTTTCAAAAATTGTCTTTAAAAGACTTGTTCCGTTTAGTGCGCTGCCCAAAAGTCTACCGAATTCTTGGGTGCTTCAGAGATGTTCGCATCCTCAGGGTCCATGGGTGCTTCAGAGATGTTCGCGTCTTCAGGATCCGTGGATGTTCGCTCTCCCTACCCAGTGGAAGTTGCCCAAGAAGGAGGAGCGGTGTTCACCTCCAATGTCGGATCGGAAACCTTGGAATATCCCGCCCCCGCTGTCTTCTCTAGCGCCCCTCTCGTCAACTTGCCCAAGGGAGCCCAAGAAGTCGTTGACGTACCCCACGCCGATATTCGCCTTCCCGGAAACTCAATCCAGAACAAGGACTTGCACTTGAACTTGCCAACCCCAGTTGTCGAAGCACCCCAGCCCATCATCCAAGAAAAAGAAGTCATCTTCCGTCTTCCTCAACCTATCTTTTATATCCCTAAGCCCATTGTTCAACACGTAAAGAACATCAGATTTTTATTAGTATTTAAATTCAGTTGACTTAACAAATTTGCGTTTTTCTAGAAACCCATCGTCTACAGAGTTCCCCACACTCTTCGTACCATCACACCCATCGTCAACCTCCAAAAATATCTTTTCAAGGTTCCAAGTGCCCAGATTACCGGAAAGAGCTCCTACACCCAAGCCATTCCCAGGGCGTGGTAGGGTAATTTCCTAAAACCCTTTTGTGTAATTTTAAAATTATTGAAATAAAGTATTTTCTAACATTTCGAATCCAATGCTATAATTACAATTCAATACAAGTGCCTATAATAAGTCGCTTCCTTTTTTGGGTCACCGTTTTCAAAGTTTTACATCTCGGAAATAGATAAGCATATAAAAATAATTTTATTCAAGAAGCAGTTATCCTTAGCCAAACAAAATTAATCATAGAGCAGCGGGTGTAGAAATACAGTAGATCGAAGATTTCATTGGTTTGCACTATGATGGACTTATCAGAAACACCCTGAATTTGATCAGTTTCGTTATTTAAAAGCGTGTGGATTAAAATGTAAGTAAAATACTGAAAAACAAATGTTGGCCAAATACTTTATTTCAACAATTTTGAAACTACAAAAGTAGGTTTAAGACGTCAATGTAGAACCCCCCTACAACGAACTGGGTATAGCCTGAGTGTACGCACTCTTTCCGGTAATTTGGGCACTTGGAACCTTGAAGAGATATTCACGGAGGTTGACGATGGGTGTCAGGGTACGAAGAGTGTGAGGAACCTTGTAGACGATGGGTTTCTAGAAAACGTAAAATTTGTAGAGACTATTCAGACCAAATGCAAAGTATAATCTCATGTCTTTACGTGTTGAATGATGGGCTTGGGGATATAAAAGACGGGTTGAGGAAGACGGAAGAGGACTTCTTTTTCTTGGAAGATGGGCTTGGGTGCTTCGACAACTGGGGTTGGCAAGTTCAAGTGCAAGTCCTTGTTCTGAATGGAGTTTCCGGGAAGGCGAATATTGGCGTGGGGAACGTCAACGACTTCTTGGGCTCCTTTCGGCAAGTGGACAAGTGGGGCGCTAGCTAACAAAGCCGGAGAAGGATATTCCATGGTTTCTGATTCCCGTCCTTTGCTCAACACCATTCCTCCTTCTTGGGCCACTTCGACCTCTAGAGGAGAACGGATTTCCAAAGAACCAGAAGATTCAAGCCATTTCTTTTCAACGGCTAAGTCAGACGACTTTTGGGCAGCACACTAAGTGGAACGTACATTACAAAACCTTTCCTATGAAAACAATTTTTTAAATGAAATTCTTACCACTGCGACGACAGCCAAGGCAATTACAATTTTCAACATTATGATGCTCGAATTGATTTGGGATATAATAATTGTTTGAACAAACAAATGGTTTGTAGTGACTTGGAACACCTTACCACTCTATTTATACCAAATTTTTGAATATTATTCTTCAAGAGATAGTTAAAATATCAGTCAAGTGTAGATATATATTGAAATCAAATCTTCTCCCATTAACAGATCTTTGACTGCGACTTGAAGATGATTTTCGCAACAACAATAGTATGAAATATATTTATTTTTAACACTTCAGATTAAGATTTGAATATTTTCGAGCCACAATAACGGATCTTATGTTTGGTATAAATACGAGCGCTTTTATGCCTCAGTTCATCACAAATCTGTTCTCGCTTCAACGTTTCAAGCCAATCACCACTTAGTAATCATGATGAAATGCGCTATTTTCTTAGCTTTGGTCGCTATGGTAAGAACTTTTCTTTACTTTGAATGAAAACATTAGTAAATTGACGCTACTAGAAAATCACTTCGTACGTTTTCACTAGTGCGTCGCCCAGAAGTCTTCCTCTACTTTGAGCCAAGTAGAATGGACTGAAAAAACCGGATCATTGGAAATCCGTTCTCCACTTCCGGTGGAAGTTGCTCATGAAAATGAACCAAGCCTTCGATCGGAAAGGATGGAATATCCCCCAGACTCTATGATATATGCTTCCCCCGCCTTGTCAGCTAGTGCCCCACTCGTCCACTTGCCCAAGGGAGCCCAAGAAGTCGTTGACGTTCCCCACGCCAATATCCGTCTCCCCGGAAACTCCATTCAGAACAAGGACTTGCACTTGAACTTGCCAACCCCAGTTGTGGAAGCACCCAAGCCCATCTTCCAAGAAAAAGAAGTCCTCTTCCGTCTTCCCCAACCTGTCTTTTACATCCCCAAGCCCATCGTTCAACACGTAAAGAACAACAGATTATTTTTATTATTTCGATTCAATTGACAGTTGTAAATTTTCGTTTTACTAGAAACCCATCGTCTACACAGTTTCCCACACTCTTCGTACCTTGACTCCGGAAGTCAACCTCCGTGAATATCTCTTCAAGGTACCCAGTGCTCAAATCACCGGAAAGAGCTCATACACTCAAGCCATTCCAAGTAGCTTGTAGGATAATTGTAATAATTGATATCTATGCTTAATATTAACCATAGAATGTTGAATGTGCCAATGGTAAATAAAGAATAAATGTGACACGAATTTTGGTCATACCTTATTTTTCCATGCTATAGATAATTGGATTGTTTGTTTTCAAGTGTCGATTTTGTAGGTACGACACTTTATAGGCCGATGTAATGTTATGGGTTTGTGAGTTTGTACTTAACAAACGGATCCTCACTAAAGGCCCTTGCATACAATACATTTTTGACTAAACTAGTTGGTTTAAAAAGCTGAGTCAGTTGGTGACTTAACTTGTCCAACTTCTGTTCACACGTCCCAACTTTTTACTCGCGTTGACTCATCTAACTGTGGTCCACCCATGATGGAATATAACTTTTTTAGTGAAAGGTCAACTGCTCTCTTTAATTCAGAAAATCCAACACTAGGTAAATTATGTAATACTTTCAAAATTTGAATTAAAAATATTTTAGTAAAGGAACAGCTGCCTAAGATTGTTGTCAGAGCTCACGTTTTCCGGCTACATTTTCCCAGTTCCCACGCGTTTATGAAATATTTTTCCGTAAGTATATTTGTTGATAGAAAAACGTTTTATTTATAATCATTGTATATTTACACATTTTAAGCCATTGTGAAATTAGTGTAAATTAATTAGTTGAAGACCAATTTTCTACAAAAGAGTAGGAAGAGGTTGAACGTATCCACTCTTTCCGGTGATTTGGGCACTGGGAACCTTGAAGAGAAACTCACGAAGGTTGACTTTGGGTGTCAAGATGCGGGTAGTCATGGGAACTTTGTGGAGCACAGGTTTCTAGAAAACGAAATTTTATAAAGTCAACTGAATCGAATTATTAAAGATAATCTCATGTTCTTTACAAGTTGAATGGAGGGCTTGGGGACTTCGAAAATATCTTGGGGGAAACGGATCAAGACATCCTTGGGCTTGAGGATCGGGTGTGGTCCTTCGATGTTTGGTGATGGCAAGTTCAAAAGAAGGTCTTTGTTTTCAAGTTTGTCTCCGGGCATGACGATATTGTTGTGGGGAACATCAACGACATCCGGGGCTCCCTTGGGCAAGTTGATTAGTGGGGCAGCAGGCATTGCGGCGGGGGCAGGGAAATCAATGACTTCCGGTGCGACAGCGGAAGTCACGAGTGGTGCTCCTAATGGGGCAACTTCCAAGGGAAGAGCAGCGGGAGCCACGGGGAGGATAGCGGCAATGTCAATGGGTCGCCCTAAGGGATCTAAAGTAGCGGGAGATGGGACCCAATCTGGTGTTCCCAATGCGGGTGGAACCCATCCTTTTCCTCCTAGTGGGGCCACTTCAACAGGGAGGGGATCACGCATTTCAAAAGCAGATGACGGATGCCATCCTGGGGTTCCCAAGTAGTCGTGAGACTTTTGGGCTGCGCACTGAAACGTACAACGCTATTAGTTGGCATTTTCGTCCCTATTTTAAAAGTTTTTTTTTTCCAATTCTTACCAATGCGACCAAAGTAAAAGAAACTACTGCTTGCAGCATTGTTGTTTGCGACTTCGTATTAGTTTTAATTAAAAAACTTGATTTGATGAACCTATTAAGACTCTGAGCCTTTTTATACCAAAAATTTCGAGTGATGCTTTTAATAAGATAGTATTTTAAACCGCAATTATAGTGAACGAGGAAAATTCGGAAAACTGAATCTAATCTTCAATAACAGCACTTTCATTCGAGTTCACGATATTAGAGAAAAATATTTCTCAAATGATATATACTAGATATTTAAGAAAAGGGTTCAAATTTTATTTTCTTGGTCGATAAGATACTTAAACCGTTACGAAAATTTCATATAAAAAGGCCAGTATTTGACTGAATTCATCACAAATCAACAATTTGTTTCAAACAACCAATTTCATCATGAAGTTTGTTCTTTTCTTCGCTTTAGCCGCTGTGGTAAGATCAATATGTTGTCCTTTTACCTAGCTTGTTTGTATATCCATCATTATTCTTTTAGTGCGCTGCCCAAAAGTCTCATGACTTTGTTCGACCAGCTTCAACTTGGGAACATTGGTCTTCCCCTGCTTTGGCAGATTCAAGATGGGGTGCCCCATTGGCAGCTCCGAAACTTATCGAGACCTCTGCTCCCTTTGACATCCGTGCTCCTCTCCCCTTGGAATTGGATACCTTAAGACGATCCTTTGACATCCGTGCTCCAGCAGCCTTAGAAGTCTCTGCTCCTCTTCCCATGGAAGTAGCCCCATTAGGAGCATCAGTCATGACTACCAATGTCGCACCGGAAGTCATTGATTTCCCTGCCCCCGCCGCGATGCCTACTGCCCCACTAATCAACTTGCCCAAGGGAGCCCCGGATGTCGTTGATGTCCCCCACAACAATATCGTCATGCCCGGAGACAAGCTTGAGAACAAAGATCTTCTTTTGAACTTGCCATCACCAAACATCGAAGGACCACACCCAATCCTTAAACCCAAGGATGTCTTGATCCGTTTCCCCCAAGATATTTTCGAAATCCCCAAGCCCTCCATTCAACTTGTAAGTAACTTGAGAGGATCTTTAATAATTTGATTCAGCTGACTTTATAAAATTTCGTTTTCTAGAAACCCGTGCTCCACAAAGTTCCCATGACTACCCGCATCTTGACCCCCAAAGTCAACCTTCGTGAAACTCTCTTCAAGGTTCCCAGCGCCCAAATCGCCGGAAAGAGTGGATACGTTCAACCCGTTGCTAGCGTATTCTAGAGATTGTTAACTTTGTTAATTTAACTTTTGTCTGTCACTTGACGTACAATAACGGAAATAAAAAATATTCTTGCAAAAATTATTTGTATTGGTTTTGTTTTTTATTGAACAGCGGATGAGCAAAGTATGGGGAATGATTATGCGGGCTCGCCCTAGTTAGGTTATATCGGTTTAAAGGTTATAGTGTAATTTATAAGCAGGAGGTGACGAAAATGGTGGTGGGGTCAATTCCTCTCCAGAGGACGCATTGCAATCGGTACCTTGGGGACGATTGTATACCAAAATCCCCCCAGCCAAAATCCCCCCAAATCATAAGTAACGGACAAAATCCCCCCAATGTAGGACAAAATCCCCCCAAATCAATATAACAAGACAAAATCCCCCCAAATCATTATAACAGGACAAAATCCCTCCAAATCATTATAACAAGACAAAATCCCCCCTAATAATTATAACAAGACGTAACATTGTTAAATGATTTATAAAATATTACTAGCCTAACCAAACCTAACCTAACATAACAGTAACGTTTTGGAAAAGGCGTAACATTGTTAAATGATTTGTAAAATACTACTAACCTAACATAACAGTAATGTTTTGGAAAAGGCATATTATTTGATAAGTCAATGATGCTAAACATTTATATTTTGGAAAAGGCCTAACATTGTTAAATGATTTATAAAATATTATTTGAGAAGTCGGTAGGATTTCGGTATGAGGTCAAAAATCATTTTAGAGCAAAATCAAGCACACCATTCGATAGAGCGTAAAATTTAGATCTAAAATATTCCCCGCTTTTTTCAAATTTCCAAAAAAAAAACCAAAAACATTTTTTGCAGTATAGGTGAACAAGGTCAAAAACAGTGTGGAAAACATCAGAGGGCCAATAATTTGGCACCTTTTCCAACCTAACCTAACCTAACCTAACCTGACCTAACCAAACCTAACTAAACCTAACCTAACCTAACCTAACCCAACCCAACGTAACCCAACCTAACCTAACCTAACCTAACCCAACCTAACCTAACCTAACCTGACCTAACCTAACCTAACCTAACCTAACCTAACCTATTCGGCCTCTTAAGTGAAAATGAACCCTAACGTTAAACATCAATATTTTGGAAAAGGTGGCAATTCTTATGGGGGATAAGACTTTTTTTTTGGAAATTTGAAAAAAGCGGCGGCCATTTTAGATCTTAATTTTACGCTCTATCGAATGGTGTGCTTGATTTTGCTCTAAAATGATTTTTGACCTTATTCACTCATACCGAAATTGTACCGAGAACTCAATGAAGCATAACATCAATATTTTGGAAAAGGCGTAACGTTGTTAAATGATTTATAAAATATTACTAACCTAACTTAACCAAACCTAACCTAACCTAACATAACAGTAATGTTTTGGAAAAGGCATATTATTGGGGAAGTCAATGAAGCTAAACATCAATATTTTAGAAAAGGCGTAACATTGTTAAATGATTTATAAAATATTACTAGCCTCACCAAACCTAACCTAACATAACAGTAACGTTTTGGAAAAGGCGTAACATTGTTAAATGATTTTTAAAATATTACTAACCTAACTTAACCAAACCTAACCTAACATAACAGTAATGATTTGGAAAAGGCATATTATTTGAGAAGTCAATGAAGCTAAACATCAAAATTTTGGAAAAGGCGTAACATTGTTAAATGATTTATAAAATATTACTAACCTAACCTAACCTATCCTAACCAAACCTAACCTATCCTAACCAAACCTAACCGTTAAATATTATTTGGAGGGATTTTGTCTTGTTTTAATGATTTGGGGGGATTTTGTCTTGTTATAATGATTTGGGGGGATTTTGTCTTGTTATAATGATTTGGGGGATTTTGTCCTACATTGGGGGGATTTTGTCCGTTACTTATGATTTGGGGGGGATTTTGTCCGGGGGGATTTTGGCTGGGGGGATTTTGGGTCACACCCCTTGGGGACAGTAGACTCCCTTTAATTGATAGAACTTATGATTAAGGACATATCTCTTCAATGTTTACAGAATATTTTTTAAAGATCAACAAAAATATATTGGTACACAGCGGTAATAGAAGCTCTGTAATGTTATCAAAAAATGTATAAAATTTTAAACCAAATAGGCCTACCATCAAAGTTTTTTTTAAAAAAACAGATCAATCAAATTTATAATATTTGAAGCGAATAACTTTGGATAACTTCATTTTGGAGGTAAATGTCCCCACTAAAAAAGTTTCATTTAAATTCGCCGCTAGTTAGCAGTGGCGTCTGTTGAAAATGAAAATTATGACTTAGGTGTCAGCAAAAATTATGGGGATCAAGCATTCGTACAACTACCAAACGCCACTACCAACGTTTCCGGTGTCTGTGTTTTACGCCTTTTCTACATCTATGTAAGTTAAAATTTGTTTATGCGGAGTTTGAAAATTAAGGTTACCAAGGGATTGCTTCAATAAAATTCTACAAAACCAAATTTTCACCGTAAAATATTTAGGCAATAGACTAGTAGCACTAAATGTTATTTGTCCATAGACCTTAATACAGTCAAAGTTGGGAAACTGCCATTACTCTATTATATACTATAATTTTATTTTTTATGTTTTTATTTGTTTGTGTAAGTCGTTCGTTATCATCGTTTAGTAGCTAGTCCTTTTGAGTTTGAAGTTTTTAATATTATCTGTCTTTTATCTTTTGTGGTTCCGCTATCATTACACTAGACACTTTGAAACCGTTTTCAACTGTTTTAGAAACATCAACATATTATGAGAAAATTAAATTACTATCTTGAAAAAATGAGTTTCAAACTCTCTAATGTAAACGCGACCTTTCAAAATCGCTGAAATTTCTATGTACTAATGCTCAATAAAATTCTGTACCTGACGTTTTGAGATACAAAAGCATAGATAATAACAAGTTGGGAAAACCAAAATATTACCTCTCCGAGGAGGACTACTTACAAACTTACTTACCCAGATATGGAAATGTTTATTTTTTTAAGAAAAAATACTGAAGTTAAAATTTATGAAATATTAAAGCAGTATACAAAGCATAGCAAATATACTGTAAATCAGACGACATTTTACATAAAATAAGGATATACTTGTACACATTAAAATCATCCGATGGGGGAAAAACGGGAAATGAAGAGCTAAAACTTTGGAGGGATATTACCTATACGTTTTTGTAAAGGCCCAATTTTCTACTCCTCAACTGTATACCCTCTACCTCTATGTTCAAAGCCATATTCACAACAGGGTTGCCATGTAAACACTATCCTCTCGTTTCACCTCAACGATTTTCTTAGTTTGTCAACATGACTGTTAACGTTACATAACATCAAAGCTTATTTGTGACTACACACACTGAAAGTAAATGCGCAACATAAAAAGCATGAAAACACCAAGCTATAATCCGATTACGATCAGACCTTTCACTGGTCTGGGCTGCGTCCAGCAGAGCTCCCCAAAATGACAGCGGATTTTGGAAAACGTTTACCGGTGAGATCTGTCGTCATAGCTTTTCTCCGGTCATCGGTGTTTTAAAAATGACGCTAGCGCAATAAAGCGTGCAAGATACCAAGGCTTAACAAAAATTGTATGATAACGTATTTAAAGAGATACATAACAACAACTTTTATAATTAAAATTAGAAAGTAACTTGTCTCTTAAAATTCTCGCGTGATCAACTGGTTTCACGCCAATTAAATAGCTGTAATCCGATCAGAATCAGCAAGAGCTATTTGTATTAATTCCTCCATGTTCTTTCGCCAAGCTGAGAACTACGCGTTTTACGTCACGTTTTCCAAAAACCCGACGATTTTATTTGAAGACCGCGCTGGCTCAGCGCTAAGCACCGTCCGTGACGTCAAATTCAAAAACAATATCCCGTCCTGTAGGACACTGCTAACAGCGCTGAGCTCTGCTGAACGCGGCTCAGATTTCCACCATGATTATAAAATCTAAGACTAATTATTTAACAGTGTATTAACTTTCGGCTCACTCCGAACCGTTAATGTCTCTGCATTACAGAAACGAAAAGCAAACCCAAGCGTTTACTTTTTGGTTCACTAGGCCTATTGACAAATAAAAGATCAATAGATCTATATCGTTGCGTTCTTCTTGAAATCACTATAGGAAGGATTATGCTATATACAGATGTAGTATAGCTTAAGTAATATATAAACATCCATTTCAAATAACAATATTAAAAATCACCCTTGGAATATCAAAATGAAACAGAGCTTTAAAGCTACAAAAGTACTAAATGCATCGTAATTACGAAAAAGATTTCCACATATTCACTTTATATTATGGAAAAAGTGAATATTAAGGTTCTGTAGGATTTCTTAACACATCAAAACAAAGCGAACTGCTAACTCGGCGCACTAGTGTGACAACGGACAGACACACACAGACAAAAAAATAGACTGCTTTTTAACTCTTTCCGTTTTAATTTTGAGTTGAGAAACAAGATTATCTTAAATATTAAAATAAATATAACTAATATTAAATATTTTCTTCGTTAGTTGTTCGCCTTATTGAGCGTTACATCGTCTTGATAAAGAACAATTAAACATTCTTGAGAGACTTGACTAATATTGGCGTTTAAAATGAAGCATACGCCGGTTGCCTCACCATACTCAAATAGGTAGTATATAAGGGTGTCGAACTACAGCTAAAAGCAAGAACAACCGCAATTGCGAAAACCTTCGGTGGACGATCCCACCTTAGGGAGGCTAGACGTTTCTCGTAACCCTAGCTGATCGCCGCGAATGTCTTAAACCCAACGATGACGATGGAGTAGAAGCCAGGTGTGCAGACTGGTGTCCATGTGGGATGGACAAAAACAAAGACCAGAAGATGGTGGTGTAGAAGCCAGGTGTACAGACTGGTGTCCATGTGGGATGGACAAAAACAAAGACCAGAAGATGGTGGTGTAGAAGCCAGGTGTACAGACTGGTGTCCATGTGGGATGGACAGAAACAAAGACCAGAAGATGGTGGTGTAGAAGCCAGGTGTACAGACTGGTGTCCATGTGGGATGGACAAAAGCAAAGACCAGAAGATGGTGGTGTTAGAAGCCAATGTATACAGATTGGTGTTCATGTGGAATGGATAATTGACTAGTCAGATGAAGTAAGAGTGGCCAGGCGAATTGTGGATAGCCTCAAGTTTTGAATTTTCCGGGAACTGTGAATGCGGTCCGGAAATGGCGAACACATTTGCTTCGATTCGGAAACTGCGAACGCGGTCCCCTGGGGTGAAAGTGCCTGACACACACACATACACACACACACACGCACACACACACATACACACACACACACAGACATGCCTGTCGATTTTAGAACCTCTCCGTGACATACGTCACTCGGAGAGGTAAAAACCGCGAAGTTTTAAAAAAGAGTACAGTACCTTAAATGGAGATTGGCAGATATTGGTCCAAACTTCGTCTACCGTATTCATTGTTTTAACACTGGTTTATACCCCCCAAACTAAAACACACCACGCGGTCAAATAAGCGGATCGAGGAACGCAACCTAAATATGCGAATTTCGAGCACTGGCACACCTAAAACGCACGCACCACTAGTTTACAGTGACTCTCTGCTACTGTAAGCGAGAAAAGCTAACGCGTCCAATATTCTGGCGTGTTAAGTACAGGTATGTTTTATATTATATATTATGAAAGCTTGAAAGTTTTATTACTGCTAGTTTTAAAAATCAATCATTTTCAACGTCAAATGCTAAACGGCAAAATGTTTTTAAATTTAGTTTGAAGGTACTCTTTTATACTATAAACTAAGTATACCGTTTTATTACGTTTTGAAATTTTTACTTTTATGTCTAAGTACCAAACATAATATTTATATATTAATTCTTATAATTTTACTTATTAAAATTTCTTGTGTATTACTTGTAAATCTCATGCCAGGCAATGATAATTAAAAATATTAAAACTTATTAAACGATATTATCCCTTTAACAGACACTCACTAATTTAAGTAAGATTACTTCGTAATAACTAAAAGGTTAATTGCTACCCTCAGACAGATAAAATTGTATGCTACTTGTGGTGCGATATTATCAACGTAGAAGTGAAAGGAACTATGTTAAGGCAGTAGCAAAGGTGTGAAACTGATGTGGCTTGCGCAACTTGTTTAAAATCGATGAGAATGTAGCAGAGTACAAAACCTGTCAATGTGGCCTCTTTCTCGCTTTTCATAATGTATTCGTATAATATAGGTTATTCCTGTAGACTCATAAATCTAGTACAATTGAATGCATTCCCCAATATATTCTCCCATTTGGTTTACGTACAGCCACCCCTGGTACAGCACAAACTTTCGAGGCTCAACATGTTTAGAAATAATCTTTTCGTTTTAATGTTCGCCTTCTATTTTATTTTTCCCATTAATAGTCAAACGTGCAACAGTTGCGAAATTGTTCCTGATGGTTTTCCTTGTTATACCGATGAAGAGATCAACGGTTGGCTTCAAGTTTATGTTGCGAACGGATGTAGTAAGTCAATTTATAATTCATACAATGTTACATATCGCCAAAATGTGTTACAACGGTACATAAGTATTAAGTGGCATTTCAAGGAGAAAGTATTGTGGTACCAAGCTTGGTAAACCACGTGTCCAACTCTTTAAATACCGAATCTAAAACGCCAGTCCAAATTTATTTGGTTATAATTTTTTTACGACTTATTTTATAGGTTCAGAGGCTACTGATGATCAAATCACTCAATTTAACAATTGTATAAACAATATTCCGTACTTCTTCGAAAACGTAAGAGTGTTTAATTAAATGTAGTTATAATTTTCGGAACCTGATGAATGTAATTTTGTTTTAAAGAATGTTAACCTTGCCTCGGCCAAGCTTCAATGTGGTGAACAGCTTATTGACAACTCAGGCCTTAGTAGCGACGCTACTCCTATGGATTTCCAGTCTTTGTTTTGCGAAACTCTTAATGGATCAAACGACGAAAATTCGGTAAGTACCTGGTCAATCGTGAACTACGGTATTTAGCACAGATAAACATAGGCCTTGTAATGTGAGGTAATAATGAGAGTGATTACATTAGACTTACTCGGCATCACTTGTAATACATATTTCAGTCTACTCGTAATAGAGCTATTGTAATGAAGATATTTGAAAAAAATTTATTATCTTAACCAACAGATAATCAGTTTTTGCCACCTAAAAAAGTGGCTTGATTTTAAATTTAAAGACCTATTCTTTCAGATTAAAATAGTGTCATGTATTCTGTATGAATATGCGAGGAAATTTTCTCTGGAAAAACAAAATTTCCAAGATTTTCAAGTAAATAAATAATAAACTAATTTTCAACAGTATTCCAATTTTTAACACAATTTTAATATTCTTAGTGCACTAATAACTCAACAGGTGGAAGTACCTCTATGAAACAATCTATGGCAGATAGTGGATCTCAAATTATTACTCAAACAATTACACAGGGAAAATAAATTAAAGTTATGTCTATTCACACTGTATGTTAGGGTTGTTTTATTGTCTGTTTATGGTTTTGGGTATACAAAAATAAATACTAAATACATAAATTTTCTTTGTGTTTCTGTTCATTTTTGAAATCAAAAGATTATAGTACCACATAACAGAAATCCCCTATGTTCTTTCCCACCTAGCATATCCATTGAAAGTGGCTCTCAATTAGGACTGATATTTATTCCTCCACCTTTTAATTGAATAAATTCCTGATCAAATTAAAATTAAATGCGTTATCTTTTTTAAAAGTGAACGAAAATTCTGAAGACAAAATTATTTTTTTTGACAATGTTTGCTGACTTGAAAATATCAGAAGGACTCTTCGATATCGTTCCGATCGTTGACATACTTCAATACTCGCTTATATATGTCAAAGATATCATATGATTAAATACGAGCGACCTATAACTCCCGTGACATACAACGCTAGGTAATGAAATATAGGTTATTAAGAATAATGTAGCGCGCTTAGCAGAATTGACAGTCTCTAACCCAATATTTACGAGTCTAGCTTTGAATATGCTGATTCAGTATAAACACCCTTATCAATATCATATATTGAAATTGGTAAATGGATCACGGTGTGGCCTTATTCTGACACCTATTTGATAATGTGCAACGCTTATACATTCAATGTAGGTTATTTATCATGCAAAAACCGCTCGTTTAGACCCGTAGTTATTAAACCATATTTTCGATTCCAATAACGTTTATTTCTCTATATTAAATATGTTCTTAAAGTATTTATTCTTTGGCGTCTTTCTAGTTTTTCAGGTTAAAGGTCAAACTTGCAAGAGTTGCGAATCCGTTACTTCAGGTTTCCCGTGCTATACCGATGACGATATTTTCAACTGGGTTCAAGCAGTTCGTGAAAATGGTTGTAGTATGTACCAATTATTTAAAAATTAAATCTTTTGAGTTGTGATCAAAATATTACCGCAACATTTTAGGTTATAATTCCACGGATGACCAAATAAGACAATTTTACGATTGTGTCATGAATATTGCTCCGGACTACATTACAAACGTGAGACAACATTAAGTTTAGAGTCTTATACCAGGAATTAATTGATAGGAATGAAAATGTTTCATATGAATAAATGCAAAACGAGTAGAGCCTAGTCCCTTCGATCCTTCTTATTTGTCCCTCTCTCCAACTTGTTCGTCTTTAGCCTGTCTTTTTGACTTTCCACCAAAGACCTAATGATGGACACTTAATGAGGATTATACGCTTATGTTATGAGTAATAGATAATTGATATGTTTTCTTCACACATTGTTATATAGGTTGTTGAGAATGTAATGAAACCTGATCTTCAATGCGGTGAAAGGCTTGCAAGTAACACGGGCCTGACCGACGATTCCAGTCTCTTGGATGGCCTTACTGCATTTTGTAAAAATCCACCAGGACCTGAAGACACAACCTCCGTGAGATACTTCAAATTAATTACTTCAAGTTTTGATGTTAATAACCATATCTTTTTAGTTCAAACTATTGTCATGTTCATTATATGAATACGCCAGGAAATTTTCTGCAGTGGGAAAACAAGACTACAATGACATACAGGTAATTGCAGAAGTCCTAATTTTGATGTGTAAAACCATTTTGTCATTTCTTATTTCACCTTCAGTGTCCTGCTAATAACCCATTTTCCGGAAACGCTGGTCAATCTGCATGTGGTCAGGAATCATAAAATACCACGCTGGAGTGGTAAACTATGTATCATGAATGATAAAATGTACAGTGAAATTGCAAACTTAATAAACTTCACGTAAAATATAAACAAGTACTTTTTCATCTTCGCGGAATTAACCATTCATACATTAATCATTTCCTAATCCAAAATGATATCTCGGAGGACAGGTACATTAAACATTTGCGACTAAAAATTACTCGTGGTACCAGTTCTATTCAGTTGCAACAACAATTTAAGCAAGGCCTTGTAAATAACCACTGATAAATTATAGAAATACGTATATCAGATCACTCGAATGATTTCATACATAAATCATTAAATAACTCTTAAACGGCAGCCCGACGGATAGATTCATTAAACATTTTCGACTCAAATTGACCCTGTTCTATCATAAGTTTATAAAATATGTTTCATAAGTATGACACTACTTCGTAATGCTAGTTCGAGAACGACAAGCGAGAATTGATACACTCTGTTAATTTTGCAGTCCATCATCCTATTTAGTCTCTACTAAGCCTTTGACAGCGTCTCAGCAGAAGTCTCTTTACTAGAATCTACGATGTTTCACCTAAGTCACTTCATGACAAGCTCTCAGTAACCAGTGACAAACTTAAAGACAATGGCGACCAGAAATATAATTAAACCTTTATCAAATAACACCAGCGCGTTTCACTAAAACTTAATACACTGGTTCCCTATATTGTTACGGACTTTATGACTATTGTAATTCGGTTTGAGTCCATATTTTAAAATGGCGGCCCCAAATTAAGTAAAAATGTCACAACGGGCTGACGATTAATTAAAAAAATATTATTTCCGAACCATCTTAAAGCTTTGACTTTTTAGTTTTGCGCTCTTTAAAGCTGGAAAACTATTGTTAGGACTTCTTGTGGCTGCCTATCCCCCTTTCTTCCCCTGTTTTTGATATGACCTGTGTCAGCGTAAAACTGTAATATGGCCGGGGCCATTTTGTTTTAGCCCAAAACGGGTCAAAATGAACTGTTTATTACTAAAACCTTCTACCTACACCATTCACGTTTGTTATCGAGTCAATATATCATATAGTATTTAGGTTAGGAGAACTGACAAGACATATAGCGCTGTGAGTGTTTTCAATTCAGTTTAGACCTGGTTCGATAAACCACCTACACAAGTATGCAATCTTGTTTGTTATTGCCGAATACCTATATAAAATATTCTAAAGCAAATTCATTTATGCCATTCTACTCTGCAGCGAAGGTAGATGATCAACATGCTTGAAAAATTAAAATTAGTTTTCAGTTTGTTGTTTCTTGCTCCGAAAGTTTATGCTCAAAGCGAGAACAGTTGCGGAGATGTTCCACCAGGATTCCCCAGTTATACCGAGGAAGATATCAACGGTTACATTCGCGTTTTTAATGAATATGGTTGCAGTAAGTCTGAAAATTATAATTTTTACCAAAAGTTGACTAAATCAAAGTTTCCAAATTACCACGTCACGGTGTTAGATTCCCTAAATAGACCATCTCATCTCGAGTGCTTATTAAACTCCTTCAGCCTAAAGCAAGGCTGAATACATTCTCAGTACAGTAAATGGTATTTGAAACACTAAATCGATTTTTCAGTGCTGCCGCGTAGCGCCATTATATTTGTATGAGAACTAGCTTCTATTTTTAAGACATAGAGGGCGTACTTTACGATACCGTACCGTACGATCCTACCTAAACGCTGAGGATGCTGGGAGGGGGTGCCGTAGGTGGGGGCACAGAGACAACACTATGGGTATGGGGGTTTCCACTTCATCCCTCTCACCTTCAAGGTTATATTTGGGGTGTCATAGTAATTTGTGCTCCTGAAGCAGTGGGGGGGGGCTTCCACTTCTTCCCCTTTTTATCTTTGTAGGCGGATATACGATCTTTGTCTCATTCCCTTTCGCTTATAGTTAAGATTACCCCATACTTCCTTTCCCTTATACTTGTTACATTATGCAACGTGAACCATTTAAAAAATAACTTTAATCTTGAATCTTAGATTCAGACGCAACTGATGATCAGATAAGAAAGGTTTACGATTGTTTCGTAGAAAATGTTCCGGTTTACCTGACAAATGTAAGAAATCTTATATTCGAGAAAGTGATTTTGGTTTGTTTGAATGCATGTTCAATTAACCAAATTGATTATTGTTTTTGGTATCAAGAATGATATGGTGATTAAGGCTCCTCTTCAATGTGGTGAGAAGCTCGTCGATAACTCTGGCCTAACGAATGATCCCACTTTATACAACAGTCTGTATTTGTTTTGTAAAAGTCCACCTGGACCCAACAACAGTACTTTTGTGAGTATCTCGTTTAAAGTTAAAGATTTCAATAAAAGCAGGAATGAAAACGTATTTTTAAAGAAGCAGAACGAAATAGTAGGTCATTTCGTTTAAAAAAAGGGGCTAGGAAACTATTACTATCATGTTTGGAGCGCGTCAATTCAGGGCCGTTGAGAGATGGGTTAATTCGATCAGTTTTCCCGGGGTCCGTACCTTCTTAGGGGGCCCGGGCCACAAGTAGGGCCAGCAAACTCTCTCGAAGGCCCTGCTTGTCACAATCATCCTCCACGGGACTTGGGGTAGGAAAAGGCGACTGAGATAAACAGATATTTTTCGACTGTCAGTCAGTAACATGATGAAAATGAAGATTTTTCAGAATGCTTTAAATACAGTGAGCTGTAATTTATTTAAAATGGATGCTCCCCTGTAAATGAAATAAATTTTAACTCGTAGTGGTCCCATGAGTAGATAAAAATAGAGACGAGAGATGGTGTTGTTGGGTACAGTGTAACTCACCAATCCAAAATAAAAATATTTTTGATTTCCAGTATAAACTTATCTCATGCGACTTATATACCTATGCCAGATTTTTTTCTTTGGAAAAACAGAACTACCAAGATTTCAAAGTAAATGCTAAACTTGACTGCAATGGCTGCGTTCAGTAAAGCTCTTGCGAAAATTAACCGAGAAGCCCTACAGCGAGAAACCGGTCTCAACGGGTATTAAGTTTAGGGTTACTGAACGCAGCATACAATGAACAGTAGGCGTTGCTGCTTATTTTATGATCTGATTTATAGTGTCCTAATATCCAGCTGTCTGGTGGAACTGACTCTGACGGCGGAGCAACAGAATCTCAAGTTATTTCGCAAACCATATCTTGAAATAGATACAAATATTCTGCCTAGATTGTATTTAAAAATATTGATAAACTGAGCATAATTCAATGTATAATTCAAAATAAAATTATGTTAAAATTAAGGGAATCACGACGTTAATTTTTAACCGATTAGAGATACAATATCTTCATGAGTAAGAAGAAAATATTTAGTCGTCAATAAAGTTTTTCAACAAGGTTGCCAGTTTCCTAAAATTTTACGAGAATCTATGACGTTCCACCTATATCATTTCATGACAAGCTCTCAGTATCCAGTGACAAACTTATGGAAAATTACGTATGGTCTTATGGTAGTACTTGATGTGTTAGTTACGAGACTAATGCACAGATGGCGCTAGCTCTCTATCGCCTCAGTTTTTATCAAGTATGAAAGCAAGGAGTAATAAAAATTAAAGACTGTGTAGCAATATTGTTTTTTGATCTAGCGGCAGTGTATATGCGCTTTTAAGGAAAACTTAACTATCACTCCTATACAATAACTCCATGGAAAATTCCAAAGGAAATCAGTACTTGCTCTAAATATTGTGCACTATATGGGCTAGAGAAATTCCCTCCCCCATTTCTTAAATTTACCGCGATTCAGGGTTGCCACTAATTTAGAAAGCATCCCAAGATTGGAACTGAATGATCTGAATCGAACTGAAATACAAGCTTTCAGTCCGTTGTAGACAACGGTTGAATTGCACTGACAAATGACTGGCAACACTTGTCTGCAAAATTATCAATATGGAGATAGTGATCCAGATTTAGTATTGTTGTAAAAAAGCATGTTAAAGCTAATGACACAAGTTTTATTGAGTTTTAAATTTTTTAAGGCCATGTCACATGACATCTTTTTATTTTGTATAAAAACCAATTGAAAAATTATTATGTATTTTTATTCATTTCATTTGTAAATTGATTGCTTGAGGTGTAACTTCGAATTACATGCCAATTATAGTTGGCATTTTACTGTCGTAATTGTAATCTGCATTTTAAAATTTTAAAAACTATTATCCAATTTATTTAAAGTTTAGTTAAATTTATTCGTGTCTTGCAAGTGTTCATAATGGACAAATATTTAAACGAGAAACTGTTCAGGGCCTCGATGAAAGGTGACGCGAAGACTGTGAAAAAATTACTTCAAAAGGGTGCTAAACCTAACGTGGTGGATATACATGGATGGACTCCATTGCTATGGGCGAGCAAGAAAGGTAGCGCTGAAACTGTCGAGGCTTTGTTGGATAACGGTGCCTTCGCGACTGTATTCTACGAAGAAGATGGTGTTCAAGACAAAGTGACTCCTTTACACGTCGCCGCCAGAAACGGTCACCTTGAGGTAGTTAAATTACTCTGCGATAGGACAGGCGAGGTCAATTATAAAGACGATGAAGGCAGAACAGCCCTGCATTACGCAGTTCTCTCGGGCAACCTGAACATAATTCATTTGTTGTTCGGCGAAGGAATCGATCCCAAAATCACGGATAACCATGGCAAAACACCATTGGACTTGGCCAGGTATGTATTCGTACTTTTGTAATACCTAGTAGGACGATTGAGAAAAAGAAATCAGAGAGAAATTTGATTACAACTTACGGCCGAGGCTTAGCTCTGCTGCTGTTATTCATGCTTGGTTAGTGCGCGCTTGACTCTGGCTCCTCGGTTGTGCCCTCGGGTAGATGCACGCATGCGCATGAGATACAGAGACAACTGTGCCGTTCAAGTTACCTTCCCCCTTCACTCATTCACTCGCCTCTCTAATTCATCCACGATTTTAAAGAAACCGGTTGTGCGCTCGGGTAGATGCACGCATGCGCGTCAGATACAGAGACAACTGTGTCGTTCAAGTTACCTTCCCCCTTCCCTTTTTCATTCGCCTCTCTAATTCATCCACGATTTTAAAGAAACCGGTTGTGCGCTCGGGTAGATGCACGCATGCGCGTCAGATACAGAGACAACTGTGTCGTTCAAGTTACCTTCCCCCTTCCCTTTTTCATTCGCCTCTCTAATTCATCCACGATTTTAAAGAAACCGGTTGTGCGTTCGGGTAGATGTACGCATGCGCGTGAGATACTGAGACGACTGTGTCGTTCAAGTTACTTGGTTAAAGAGCACATTTGAACGACGATAGTGCAGTGGTCTCTTAATTTCTTTTTTGGTTCTTGAATGTTGGCCTACAATACCATTTTTACCACATCATTGTATTGGTATTTTTAGGTCTTGCATGTCTTCTTGACCAGACTGTTAATCATTAATTATTGTCCATAGGGAATGGGGAGAGCGAGACATAGTGGCATTATTGTGGGAGAAATGTGACTACAATCCTCTCGACGACCTGAGTCATTTGGCCGCAAAAGTCGAAAAGTCCGAGAAGGATCTGAAGAATTTATCCCATCACATGGACCGAAAGAAGGAAGCATATGAGGTTGAAATAAAACACCTAGATGAGCTTATCGCTATATTAGAGAAAGAGGAACACTAAATCTTATTTATCAATTTTATAATAATTGAATATGAATAAATTTTTAATATCAGATAATTGCAAATGAACTTTAAATTATTGATCATGGTCAAGAGAAGTATGAATGGGTTGGCCTGACTCTCGTGAGTTTAATTTTTCGTTAGGGTCTCCCGATATCTCCAACTTATGTTTTTTACCAGAATCGCCCAGTACTTTTCCACTTCAACGTTAACTTGCTGTTATCCGCGGCGTCGCTCGCGTGTAATAAGAACTTCCATCAAAATGATATAAAGAATGGGTACATTTTACCAGAAGGGGATAATAGAAGAAGGATGACACTCTGTATCCTCTTAATGCTTTAGTTATGTAACGTCATTCTTCCCAAGCTCACCCTTTTAGTTTGCTTCCCCGCTCATCTAACTTCAGATGGGCATCGCACCGTAAGGTGAATTCAATAGTTGTTTGCCACTAAATCCCCAGCAATCATCCCACAAACCTCGTCTTGACGTGGAACAAAATGCACAAGCGCGTCGTGCCAAATATTTAAGCGCTAATAGAGTAATGATAAGGGAACTATTTATCGTGTATGTGATTCGGTTTAGTAACCTTGCTCTAAATGTTCCGATGTTGGGAAGAGTGACGTTACACTTACCCCGCGTTGTGGTACACTTCTCTCGAAGAGAAGTATTATATACTTCTGATTTTACTGATGACATATTTTTGTAGCACACTAGGAGCGAAGGCACTAGGCGTTGCCCGTCAGCCCCTAGGGATGCATTTTTTATTACTTTTCACGCGGACATTATTCCATAAAGGGGGATTTTAAATTTCTGACCGCCATTTGAAAGGATGACAACAAATCGAACCCAATAGACCTTTCAGCCCGTCTATAGGTTAAAGGAAACCAGTGTACAAAATATTTGTGGAATCGGTTGAAACGCGCGGACTTTGTTGCAAAGAGAAATGTTTTTACATTTCTTGGCGCCAATTATTAAGATGGCGGCGGATTGGGAAAATCTTTCTTAGTACGCGCCTACTACTTATGAGTAACGTTGCAGATTTTCAGCCTTCTAGGGCCATTGGTTTGAGCTGGGCCTTGATTATCAGTCAGTCAGGACCTTGATTTATATATAGATTTAGATGGTTATTTTATTTCTCGATAAATAAAAGGCGAAAGGTAAACAAGTTTTTTATCGTTTTGTTTTGAGCCATCATGCTATTGTATAGACATTTTTCGATGAGAAACTAAATCCTCAAGGTAGGTCTAATTGAAAAAAAGGTTTTTATCACTATCCGCGTGTCATACTAAGTGTACACTAAAGAAAATTCTTTCACGGCGGTAATGTCTCATATAATTAAATACCAAGTTGCGGTGAAACGTATTTTAGGCTGCAGTAGATCCCCTTTATACAGATAAACTTAATGGTAGATTATAAATTTTTGGTTATACTGTGGGAAATATAAGAAGTGGTTTTGTGGTTGAGTGCAAACCCCTTTCCTCAAACGTTCTTCTGAAGACCGGTTCTAGACCACTCGTCATTTTAGCTTAACGAATAACCCCTAATTAAGAGTGGTATTTTAATTGAATTCTAGTTTTAAAAATATTAGTTTTTTTGTTTAAACATAAGTATGCAAATTTAACAGTGAACCATTTGATGTTTAGTGTCCTCATAGGAAAGTCTTCCATGGTTTCAATGCCTTAAAACGTTCGGGCGACGCCGGGTAGTTTCGCAAAGTGCAATTTTAATAGTCATTTTGTAATAGCTCTCATTTCTATGGAATTGTTTTTCCCATCAAAAGGAAAAACATTTGAAGACCTGAAAAATTCCATAAGACTCTTATGATTGTTTTTATTGGTTCTTGCAAAACACTAATAACAAAATATGGGTATTTTCATTTTGATAATTTTTGGACAGAAGTATACCCTCGAAAATGAAGTGATGTGTTTTTGTTATATTAGGAAAAACACATACATATATATCGTCTGTCTGACAGTAACGCTGGGGCTCGCAAACATGATTGATATTAAGTATTCTGATTAAGTATTAATTTCTAGTTAACAAATTAGGTATTAACAGTGTACAAACTAGTTACACTTCACAGCACAAAGAGTAAAGATGGGATTATAAAGAATTGAGGTGTTTAGTCACGGAAAAATTTGAAGTTAAATGAGGATTATTTGTGGTAAGTTTACCACCTGCGAAAACTGGGTAGAAGTAGTAGTTCTTACAAACCTGGAAAACCTTGAAATGTTAGGGAAATAATGGTTCATTAAGAATTACAGGTAAAACTCATATATTTATAATTTTAGTAAAATTCGGAAAAATAAGGGAAATTTGTAAGGCTTGAGTACGTTTTCTCTGAATTTAAAATAAGTAACCCCGTTGTTATTACGCCAAAAAAACCCCACTCCACTTACTAGGTGCTCTTGCACTTTAAAATATCAGGGAAATATATGGGAAAAACCCTGGAAATTCAGTTTCCTAATAGTTGTATGTACCCTGTTCAAATGTTGGCTTTGTATCACAAATCGTAAAATCAAAGATGTTTAATCGAGGAGTTGGAATAGGGCATCATAAAATTTAAATAGATTTGTTCAAGGTCAAGATCCAACAAAAATAGTTTTTATGCACACAGAGTGAAAGAGTAAACGATGGGTGAGCGAGCCGAGTCTAGTCTTAGCTTCCTCTGTCGAAATTCCCAGAACTCGTCCTTTATGAGGTCTTTGTCATTGTTTTCAAGTGATATGTTGACAATCAAACCACAATGTACAATACAATATACTCTTCATATGACTCTCGTCATAACGTATTTATAAGCCTCGGCTTTGCTAAGTGCATTAGAATATTTCTAGAGACAAATCAACAGAAACCGTAGGGCCTAGTCTTTAGTAATCTATTTCCCAAAAACATTTTGAAAGCATCGAGAACTTATTCCCATAATTCGCAATTCTTATCACGTGATTATCAATTATTTGCAATCAATAAGGTTTAAAGCGCTGATAAGATAGTAGCGTTAATTTCACAAAGTAGCCTCCTAGCAGTAACATCGGAAGTCTGGGGTTATTAACAAAGTCTCCATAATTAAACGTTTGTATCGCTCAGTGTGAGACGATGAGCGCGAGATTAGATGATAAACTGTCCATGGCGTCCATCTTCGGCTACTCAAAAACGATGGAAAAACTTCTTGATAGGGGCGCTAACCCTAACGCGGTGGATATCCATGGATGGACTCCACTACTATGGGCTAGCAAAAATGGCCACGCTGAAGCTGTAAGGTCTTTGCTCGATCATGGAGCTATTTTGAACGTTTACAACACCGATGATGGAGTCAATGATCAAGTGACCGCCTTGCACGTCGCCGCGAAAGAAGGTCACGTGGATGTTGTAAAGGTATTATGCGATCAAGGTGCCGAAGTCAATTACAAGGACGATGAAGGACGAACACCTTTGCACTACGCAGTTCTCTCTCGCAATCAGAAAATAATCCATTTGTTGTTCAACGAAGGAGCCGATCAAATTATCATGGATATGCATGGAAAAACACCGATGGATTTGGCCAGGTACGTGATTTTAAGTGGGGTATCCGAAATCACAGGCAATCAGTGCCTTAAGAACCCAAGTCTAAAAGATCTAAATATGGCGATTAGCATATGGTACGGGGGTTTTTGCGCATTTGTTAGGTGCGTTCAAGTAAAGTAACCGATTGAAAACGCCTCCTAAAAGTGTTGTAAAGTTGGCTTCGACGGGTGGGTAAAATTTATTTGAAATGCGCCACAGGCACCACCACGTGATGCCAAGATTAAGGACTCCATATGGAGTAAGACTGGACACCTAGTCCTGGTTTTACGCAAGATAGTAGAGGCATCAATTTCCCGAAGTGGTAGATTTCGAATCTTTTTTGACCACGTCTTTCCTCAATCACGTGCATGTAGCGTATTTCAAGTTATCTCTATCCACAGACACTTTAAAATATATTGATGTTGCATTAAAATTAATTAAAATATCGTTATTTTTGATTGATAGGCAATGGGGTGAAAGAGAGATGGTAAATTTATTATGGGAAAAGGCCAGCTACCGTAATGACAGTTTCCGGCACATAATTAAGCAAATACAAAAGGCTGAGATTGATGCGAGGGAAATGGCCATTCATATGGATAACAAGAAGATTGAATATCAAGCCGAAATTGACAGACAGAACGAGATCATTGCAGATTTGGAAAGAAATGAATGTCAAAATTGAAGTAAACTACTTTGTCGTATGAAACAAAACAATCGATAAGCATGACACTTACTGAAATTCGAAAACAAAGAAATGAAATTCCTCAAACGAACTTGTTAATTAATTGCTAATCAAAAATTAAATTAGAAGCAATAAATCCATGGGTTTGATGCAGAACTAATAAGTATGAACACCAATTGGGTAATATTGATTTGGTCCCCAATTATACCAAAAATTAATTTTATTATAAAATATAGAATTTAATATTGTTCTGTTGTGCCTATAAAAAGTCCCCTAGGTGACTCACGAGAAATTTAATTATATATCTATATAATTAAAATTATATAGTTTAAAAGGTCAATAAAAATAAATTGAAATTATATGGCAAGAGTTAAAAACTTTAATAAAAATAATTGAAATTATATGGGAAGAGTTAAAAACTTTAATAAAAGTAATTGAAATTATAAGGAAAAAGTTTAAAAAATTTAATGAAAATAATTAAAATTGTATAGAAAAAGTTAAAAACTTTAATAAAAGTAATTGAAATTATAAGGAAAAAGTTTAAAAAATTTAATGAAAATAATTAAAATTGTATAGAAAAAGTTAAAAACTTTAATTAAAAGAATTGAAATTGTATAGAAAAAGTTAAAAACTTTAATTAAAATAATTAAAATTGTATAGAAAAAGTTAAAAACTTTAAGTAAAATTATTAAAATTATGTAGAAAAAGTTTAAAACTTTAATAAAAATAATTAAAATTATATAGATAAAGTTAAAAACTTTAATATAAATGAAAATTATATAAAAAGAGTTAAAAACTTTAATATATAATTTAAACTAAATGAAAAGAGTTAATACTCTTTTTATTACTAAAATTTATATCTTTCTTTGTTCACCATTTTGTAATGCTTATATCGTTGTTTTGCATTATTTACCATCAGCGTTAATATTAATCTATGTGCGAAAACAATATTGTCAACCCATCATAGTTTTAAATTGAGCTTTATGTACAATTTTACCATCTTTGAATACGTTAATTTTTAATCTGCTCATTTAATTATTAAACCTCTTGATTTTGTGCAATAAATAAAGTATCAGTATTAATAATCGTTACTTTTCAATTTTACTCAGAATTTTCAATGGAGTTGATTTAGATCCTGATTCAGATCTTTTCGAAATTGCACTATAGTTCAAAGGGCACAGGACCAACAAAGAATCCTATTCATCACAAATCAATTTTGGAAATAGCACAGGTATACACATGTCCAAAAGCAGTTTATTAATTGCTTAAACAAGCGTTTAAATTAACAAAGTTTTGAGGCAACTTTTCAAGGTCAAAGCTTGAAATTGCGTTTGCGACTTAGTTTTGAAACTTCCGTCTGCCAGATTTCGCTACGATTGACCTAAAAAAGCATTAGATTTCAAACTTTAAAACTAACGTCTATAAATTGCAGCGTGTATCGAAATTCTTTGCTACTATCGCTTTAGAGAAGATATTTGTTGACAGAGTCCAGTTAGATCTAGCCAAATTAATCGTTCAGGTTTTTTATCTCGTTCAACGCAAAAACAATTGATTTAATAGTAACAGAAGCTTATAACCTTAAGGAAGTAAACATCAGCTCTGCAGTTCCGGTGAATATTTTTTGTGGCTATGACAGCTGCGTGTTGTAATTTCCTAGTCCTGTCAGGCGGAAACTAAATAGAAAAAACTGCAAGCTATATCTATAGACCGAATTGCGTCAGTAGGCCAAAAATGACGTATAAGTCCTATTATCTGGGAAAGAAATAAATATTAAACACGTTTCTGCTTAGAGGCGATAGATGGCGCTATGTAAAACTGTTCATGTTGACATGGTTGATTTTTTTGATAGAACCAGATATGCGACTGAGTTGAAGACAGTAATAGCGCCATCTATAGCCAATAAGCGGAAACATGACGCGTTTTCCTGATATTTTCAAAAAAAATAAAGACTTTGCCTTCTTTTTTGGCCTATTGTCGCTACTTAGTCTATAAATTCTCTTCTAAAAAATTAAGTTTTCGGGGAAATTGGGTAGCCAGCTCAAGTCAATGCAAGAAGCGATATCTAGTTTACTAGGAAGAAGGTATAAATTCGCCACATCACCAGCTTTATCTGCAGTCCAAAAGACGTAGGTCCGGAGTTAATCCCCGCCTCTAAATTACAACCAGCCAGCATCTCGTTGGTTCTTGAAAACTCCTCACTTCAGCTCGACGCGAATAACGAAAATTACGCATTTTCCGACTGAGGAGAGTGTAGCGAAATAGCCCGGGGCCTCATTTTACGTCCCCCCTTGTAATTTTAAAGGGGGATTGGGACTATGGCACGCGAGTACATAGGCATCTTAAACCTTCTCCCTAACAAACTAGATATCGCTTCTTAGTCACGGTATATAACATACCTCGTAGTAACTCCCCGTATTATAAACTCCTGATAGTACAGTTAAAATCTTTTTGATCAAAGTCCAAATATTCAATGATCGAAAAATAGATGTTGATTATAATATTCATTCGAACGCGGTAATTGAGAGAAGTCGGTTCGCATACAAAATTAGCTTTTGTTAAAGTGATCGACTCTGATGGAGGTTTCGAAGGCGACTCAGCTTTTCACGGCCGTTCTGTTCGGAGATCATAAGAAGGCCAGGTTTCTTTTAACCAATGGAGCTAACCCTTACTCAACGGATTCAAACGGCTACACACCACTGTTCGTCGCCATTCAAGAAGGACATCTGAAAGTGGTGGAAGTTTTCTTGGAGAAAGGGTACACTAAGCTTGGGTTTCCCGATCTGACACCCTTGCATGTAGCTGCTAAAGATGGCAAGGTTGAAATCGCCACGTTAATCATCGAGAAACTGGAACAATCCAATCGACTACATAATGTTAATTTGAAGGACAATGAAGGTAATATTTCTAATTTAGCGTGTTATGCTATTTATGCATGATTTTTACTGAAAGTAATTTAAAAAAAACTAAGTTTCAAAAAATCGTTTATAAAAAAATTCATTTCCGAAGTTTCAAAAGTTGATAGATGTTAAAAGCCTCGACTGCAGAGTTGTAAAACTAAATGTAAAAATTTTTAAGTAATTAATAAGATGCATTTATTTTCATCTGTACTTATCAATTATTATCTAACTGAACGAGTAATTTCAGCAGGGATAGATTTAATTTTAGAGGTGGGAATGGAGACGGGACGGAGGGGTATGAAAGAAGAGGCGGGACATAACGACGAAGGTAAAAAGGAACTACGTATTTTTCGCGCTCCCCGTCAGCAACGTCATCAAAACGTAGGTTAAGTGAGCCAATAAGATAATTTTAAATTTTCGTTACGTGTTGAAGGGAGGGGCTCTATACTGGGTGGTCTATGAGTCTGACTGAACTAAATACTAACCGTTCTCCATTCCTACTTCAAAAATTACACGGATCCCTGTTTCGAATAATTCATAATTAACAAGAAAAAGATAAGGTTTAAAAGCAAGTACGTCAGTGTGACCGAGGATAGATTTAATTTTAGAAGTAGGAATGGAGAACGGTTAGTATTTTCTTCAGTCCGACTCATAGACACCCAGTATAGAGCCCCTCCCTCCAAGACGTAATGAAAAGTTTAAATTTTCTTATTGTCTCACTTAAACTACGTTTTGATGACGTTGCTGACGGAGACTGCAAAAAATACCTAATTCCTTTTTACTTCTGTCGCTCTGACCCACCCGCCTCTTCTTTCATACCCCTCCGTCCCGTGGAAAGGGGTCCGGGACTTTGACGCGCGCCCAGATTACTCTGTTCTCCATTCCTACTTTTAAAATTAAATCTATCCCTGGTATGACTTAGAACTTGGTCCTTCAACTATCATGCAATTTTGCCCTTAATATTAATTTTGTGGTTATTACTCATTAAGAGGGTAATTGAAAACTTGTGTTGAAATCAAACTTGTCTTTCTCAAAGGGACTGTAAAGTTTGCATCGACGAGCGGGTAATAATTATTTGTATTACGTCACGGGCACCATGTGACCCTTAGACTCCACATGAAGTGGAACACCTAGTCCTTGTTTTTCGCTCGATTTCACCGTCAATTAATCGAAGTGGTAATTTTCGACAAAAAAACTAAACAAGTTTCTTTGAACCACGCCTCCCATAGGTCACGTGCCTATGACGTTATGCACACCCACCGTTACCCTTTTAATTCCCATTTTCTAAGATATACTTTGATTTCTTTATATAACAGGAATCATACAAAATTAAAATACTACTAAACAATATTTTTTGGACTTAATATTTAAAAAAATGAAATCCTAACTCAACTTCCATAAAATTATAGATGGTGAAGTTCTTTTGGTTTTGGAAAGAGCTTAGAATAATAAACTTTTAACTATCATTGTAAACATTCTATACGGAAATATTTATAAAGCAAATTTTATTGATAAGAAATCTTTTTAAAAGAGTTTATCAAAAAATATGAGAAGTTTGCCGTTTACAGAAACACGCTGTTGGCGAAATTTCCCTAGGTGATCTCAGCACACATTCAGGAAACACGTGACATAGTCAAAAACAATATATGTATATAGACCTCACTCCTCATTGGCTAGAAACTCGAGCAGGGTGGGGTTACATATTTACTTCAAGATAGTGGAAATTTTCCGAATATTTTGCAAGAGAAATCAGAACTGGAATAGACTATTCCATTAAATCCAGAAGAGAAGTAAACACCATATAGAGGAGGGAGGGGAGATCACCATCATGGGTTAATTCCCTCTTGCTATCAAGCACCGCTAGAGGCATTGTGAGGCCGCTAGTCTCCCTAGTGTAGTAAACTGGGGCTCAGTATCGCGTTTGTTTCTCTGGAATGGTCTATAGAATATAGAGTCAACAGTTTTTACAACTCCAATATATGGTATGACGTCGCAACAGAGCGATTGGTTTAATCACAAGAAAGTCTTGGTTGTTGACTTATTGTTAGAGTTTTGTAATAAAAGCTGAGTAATACAGTTCTTTATGGCTGGTGACCTAGATTCTTGAGTTTGGGTTAGTCTGTACCAGCGTGGGAAATAAGGCGGTGGCACAGGGCAAATGACCAGTTTAAAAATTGCCTGGACCAGTTTAAAAATTAAATCGGAGGGGGGTCAGTGGTCCACTTGTTCACTAAGAAAATTCAAGGGTAGCCAGAGTCCAGACATTATCTCAGCAGACGACGCGCCCTGGTCAATGGTCATGGACCAATTTATTTATTCCAGACCGGGGGGGATGCTGGCCCAATGTCCAGTTTTAAAAAAATCCTTATTTCCCACCCTGTTCTGTACGCAATTTTCCACTATTGAATATCTTTTGTTATATTTTTTAAGGCACCCGGCGGAACATTAGTTTAAAATGGCCGTGGATTGAAAAAAATACTTCTTAGTGCAAGCTTACTATTTTGGCAGTTTTGCATTGACTATTAATAAGTCAGTCAGGATATTTTTCGATATAGATAATCATGTACTTATATCAAAATATTATCAAGCTAACCAACTTCATAAATTACGACCCTTTCACATGTGGTGATTACAATACAGTACGTTAAGTACAAGAACAAGACGCCGCGCAACGCGTTGCACTTGTGATCTAGCTAGACATTTTGTAAGTTTATCAATGATATGTTTCATGTTATAAGTACAAAAACGTTCAGCCCCCAGCCCTAAAATAATTTTCTTTTCATTTGAAAATAGAAATTAAATTTACAATAATATAATTTCAGGGATTGATTTAATTTTAGAAGTAGGAATGGAGAACGGCTAGTATTTACTTCAGTCCGACTCATAGTCCACCCAGTATAGAGCCCCTCCCTCCAACACGTAACGAAAAGTTTAAATTATCTTATTGGCTCACTTAAACGATTTGATGACGTTGCTGATGGGGACGGCGAAAAATACGTAATTCCTTTTTACCTCTGTCGCTATGACCCGTCTTTTCTTTCATACCCCTCCGTCCCTTGGAAGGGGGTCCGGGACTTTGACGCGCGCCCACCACAATACTCTGTTCTCCATTCCTACTTCTAATATTAAATCTATCCCTGATTATTTTAAAGGTCGAACTCCGCTTCATTACGCTGCGATGAACGACTGCGAAGAGGTGATTTACATTTTGTACGGCGCCGGAGCGAATTTGGAGGTGAAAGACATTTTTGGCAAAACACCGCTGCATTTAGCCTTCCAATGGGGAAAGAGGAAGATAGTCCACTTGCTTTTAGAAAAGTTAAAAAGCAATAGTCAGGAATTTCTGGAACTCAAGAAGAAAGCTGACGAAATTAATGACTCCATCGCCAAGCTTCGCAGTAAAAGAAATTTACAGGAAAATTTAATGATTCATAAGATAGACGAGCAACGCTACGACATTGGAAAATTGAAAGGCGACATTGTCTTGACCCCAACAACAGCGTCGGGCTCCGACTCGAGCGAAGAGGAGATTGACGATCAATCCGGAAGACAAGTAAATTCCAATGATCACAACTCCATCGCGGAACCCAGCAGTTCGGGCATTATCTATAAACCAGACGAAAATGACATGAAATAATTTCAGTTTATTTTGCCTCTTACATGTATTTTATTGATTTGTAATTGACATCAGAATCAGATTTTTTAATTAAAGAAATTTAATTAATTTAGTTAGTTCTTAATTAGGGGAATGTTAAAATTAGGATGGATCAGGAATTAAATGTTTCATATAAAAATTTAATGTGTCAGATTTACCACTTCCATTCCCTGTAAAGTGTCAGCCAAGCAAAGAGCTTTCCCTTTAATGCGTCAGCCAATCAAGAAGCTTTCCCTTTAATGCGTCAGCCAATCAAGAAGCTTTCCCTTTAATGCGTCAGCCAATCAAGAAGCTTTCCCTTTAATGCGTCAGCCAATCAAGAAGCTTTCCCTTTAATGCGTCAGCCAATCAAGAAGCTTTCCCTTTAATGCGTCAGCCAATCAAGAAGCTTTCCCTTTAATGCGTCAGCCAATCAAGAAGCTTTCCCTTTAATGCGTCAGCCAATCAAGGAGCTTTCCCTTTAATGCGTCAGCCAATCAAGGAGCTTTCCCTTTAATGCGTCAGCCAATCAAGAAGCTTTCCCTTTAATGCGTCAGCCAATCAAGGAGCTTTCCCTTTAATGGGTCAACCAATAAACGATCTTTCGCTGTATTGCGTCAGCCAATCAAGGAACTTTCCCTTTAATGCGTCAACCAATCAGCGAGCTTTCCCTCTAATGTAACACACGTAAGCAAAATGACGTGTATACCCAAGTTTAATACCGCCACACGCAATGCGTTCTAATATTTGTAGTTAAGAACTATGGCAAGGGGCCATTACTATGTGTTTTATCAATAAATTCTTGAATAAAGTGATTTTATTGTGAAAACTTACTTTTTTAAACATTTCCAATGTCTTCAAACTTTAAAAACATAAATAAAACATGATTTTGCGTATTTTCGCTAACCCAAATCATAAATAGCACATCTTAAACATAAAATAATTTCGTTCTCTTATCAGCTTGAACTACGTCTCCCTATGATATATTCTCTGTTAAAACGCATAGTCTCATCAATCAACGTTTAGAATTATCAAACAAAGCAAAGCACCCATGCATTACGCACTACCATCAATATTTTGGTTTAAACAAAACACATTGACCTAAATATTATAAAATCGAACAGAAGTAGGCAATAACTTCGAACATGAAATATTTTTTATTTTAATTCTAAACATTGTAACAAACTTGATTGGAGTGTTTCCGATAAGTCTACCCTAAATTAAAGCATGTTTCTGTTGGTTCAAACTAAGTAGAAAGTGTCAAAAAACATGGGGTCTAAAACAATTAGTTACGGAGATATGGGCTTGAAAACGTTGGTCCCTAAAATAAGAAAATAGAAATCAGCGAAGGAACACTTTTACCCATTTTATAGTACACTTCTGCTAGATTGAAGTTGAAAAACATTAGACTAGAGACTAATCAATGTTTGGAACTCCATATATCCGTAACAAATTGTTGTGGACCCCGTATTCTTTGACACATTACACTTAGTTTCAACCTTAGAACACACCTTTTAATTTACTACAGACTTATCAGAAAAATGCTGTTTTTTTAAAATTAGACTTTTTGTGGACAGTAACGTTGAACTTTAATAAATAATGTTTTCATTATTATTATATACATTGGTTGTACTAATACTGATTGGATTTTTGTATCGATTTATTAATGGCCCTTTTTCATTTTCAAAGATCGCTTGGTCAGTTTCTCTCGTAAAATCTACTAAACGAGGACACAGGAGTACGAGGATATCCTCGGTCCTTTGTTGTACACTATAGAAACGATATTAATCTTAAATTCTACCGAATATTAAAGTGACTTCTATCGCTACTGAAGTATCAGCACGTGTTTCGCACGTTTTAGTTCCCAAGGCGTAATAAATTATTCAGAAGAAAGGTCAACAGAACGTAAGTGCCTGACAATTATTCCCAGTAAGTTTCTATGATAATAATATTTTCCTATCTTAGTTTCCTTGTTCACTAAAAGATAATATTGAAATTACCATGCACCTCCAAACGGAACCCCTTCATATTACTGATATATTTCTAGCGTAGCGAGAGATTGTGGGTCAGTTTTTGCGTTTAAAATTCTGATACAAGTGCTTTTACGAAAAATAATGAAGTTGGCACATCAAAATGATGGCTTGCTAGGGTAGTATGTCTGTGCGACTGATGTGCACTGGTTTATTTCCAGAAGGAAGACTTATAATTTCTTTACTTATGATCTAACTTATCGGAAAGCAATCTACAATCGAATTGTTTTAAGAATTCTCTTTCAACTCAGTTCAACAAAATTTGAAAGAGTAAGGAACCTCAAAAATCATACGAACTGATCTATTTACCTATGAATGAGAACCTTCGTCCCAAGTTGCCTATAAAGGTGACTTAAAATTATCCCTCAATATTGCAGCTTTCACGGATTGAGAATTTCTATTAAAATTAAAGATGAATGCTTCGTCACTGTACACTGTATTCAATGAAAAACTATTCTTCAAGTACAGGTAAGATGCTCTAAACTGTTGCTTTTTCGATTCTAATTTTATCTTAACTCTATAATACTATACATAAGTATGGGTCTGTTGTAGAGACTTATATTATGTCTCTGCGAAACTACTGCACCATTGGTTGTTGAAATGTTTCAGTATCAAACAGGATCAGACTAGAGACACGGTCTACCACCCCTTCTCTTACGGGCAGAGATAGTGATCACAGACGAAGGCAAATTCTCCACCAGGGGACACACTTTTACGACAAAGAGACCGCCAAGATATGCTTCTCTACCCTTTTATGAAGAATGAATGCTTGTTTTCACAAAAGTGAAAGTACCGTATAAACCGGTATTTTGTAAATTACCAACTCACATATCTGCTCGTAACAAATATCCTTTCGACCCATACTTCTATATAGTATGATATGCTTAGGGTTTAATCAGTTTCGGAGTTGACCTATAATCAATAAATTGATTAAAATAAAATATTATTAACAGGTTTAAGGAAGCCGTAACTATGACGTTTACCATTCCTGTTGTAAGTGTTTGTTATTTTATTAAAACCATTTCTGAAAATTCACGTTTTAATAAAAGAAAAATTCTAAGAAAAGAGCAGAGATACCTTTAAACGATATCGTTATTAAATTCAAAATTTTATTATTAATATACTCGTGACAATATATATTATTTCTTTTTAGAAAAGTAGTACCGATAACTGTCAATTCGGCAATTACAATTTCAGTACTAATTAGATATTTTAGGATTATAGGTATCTGCAACAACAACATGATACAGTGAAAATAATCAGCAATTTCATGGAAAGAATCCATAACTTGACGTGAGATATTTTATCTTAAAATTAACGTAAAACAAGGTTACTTTTATGCCTATGAAGGTACATCGTTGTTAGTTTACTGAAACAATGTGGCTTCTTACATTGTCGGCCATCTTTTTGTCTCTTCAGGGATAGATCTAATTTTAGAAGTAGGAATGGAGAACAGTGTAATGTGGGCGCGTGTCAAGTTTCACGGGAAGGGGCTATGAAAGAAGAGGTGGGTCATAACGACAGAGGTAAAAAAGAATTACGTATTTTTCGCCGTTCCCGTCAGCAACGTCATCAAAACGTAGGTTCAGTGAGCCAATAAGATAATTTAAACTTTTCGTTACATGTTGAAGGGAAGGGCTCTATACTGGGCTCTGAGTCGGACTGAAGTAAATACTAACCGTTCTCCATTCCTACTTCTAAAGTTAAATCTATCCCTGGTCTCTTATAATTAATCGCGATGCTAGAGGGAAAATTGTCTCGGTTAGTTTTCTCGTGAAAATGTTTTTATGTAAGCACGTTGTAACTACGCTAAGATAGGAACGTACCTAGCTCCACTTACCGTCATATATTTCTGATAAGAAATGTTTTTCTATTAGAGTGAAAATTTCATACGATATTATGTTTTTCAACCTGAGCGAGTCTTGTGATGGAAAAATGATGGTATATTTCAACTTATTTATCAGGTTGAAATATATTTTACAAGTATCGGTTTTATTAACAGGACATGGTGATGTTACCAATTGAATTAAGTTCCTTCGAAAATAACGATTGTTGGATAACACGCGGAATATTTTCCAATTCCGAAACGCTAATATTATCGAAACCCAAAGTTATTCTTTCAAAAACATTGTCGTTTTTGAATATAGATGGCGTTGTAAGTTTAATTATTTATTGACAGAGAGGTTCTTTTATCCCAAAGATAACCAGATGATATCAGAGTGAAAACAACCTCCTTAAATAGAAAGATCAAGGAATGTAGACGGGCTTTATGACTTTTGGGCTCAGAGCCATATTTTAAAATCGCATTATTTTATGTCATATTTGAGATAAAAATTTCGAACTCATTTTAAACTACTCGTATACATTAATGCAATACCTGTGTTTTATGCAACAAAAACAGGCTGCATCGTTCTTACTATTTAGCATCTTTCTTCTATGCATATTTCTTTCATTAAATGCGTATGTGGTACTGAAAAAGGTCAAAAGTTTGAAAAAAGAAATTGGCAATAATTTTTGGAATTTAGTGGCAGTGTTTTTTTACGAACGTAAGATAGATCAAAAGTGACAATTTGGAACAATAATTTATTAATATTTTTGCATCTTAGCTATTTCAAAGGTTTCGCATAATGTGACGGAAAAGATTTTGCTTTGTGGGTGGTTGTTAGGACTAACGTATTTCATATGCGTTTCGAGCTGTTTTCTGAAGTCCGAATTTAGCAGCGAAAACTACATTGTAATTCGCGATATTCCCGATCTCTTGCTGGATTTGGAATCAAAACCTCTTTTTATGGAGAAAGATTTCATTATTACGTATGTCCAAAAATTGGTAAGAAAAAATGTCCTATTATACCAGAATATAACCTAGCCTAACCAAAATTCGTTCACTAAGAACTAAAACCAATATGTCGCACAATCTCCCTCCAAAAGTTCCATTTATCAAAACCACTTGTAAGGAATGTTAACTTTTCGATTTTTTTGTTAAAAATTGTTAGGCCTATAGCAATATAAATCTGAAAGAAAATTTATTTTATTACATTGACGGTGAGGCCGATCGGAATTATCGTTTCATGATCGCAAGATGTCAATCGATTGGGATTATTTTTTTATGATCGCGAGATGTCAATCTATCGAGATTATCGTTTTATGATCGCGAGATGTCAATCGATTGCGATTATAGTTTTATGTTTTCGAGATGTCAATCTATTTTGATTATCGTTTTATGGTCGCGAGATGAAAATCGATTGGGATTATCGTTTTATGATCGCGAGATGAAAATCGATTGGGATTATCGTTTTATGATCGCGAGATGAAAATCGATTGGGATTATCGTTTTAAGATCGCGAGATGAAAATCGATAGGGATTATCGTTTTAAGATCGCGAGATGAAAATCGACAGGGATTATCGTTTTATGATCGCGAGATGTCAATCTATCGAGATTATCGTTTTATGATCGCGAGATGTCAATCGATTGCGATTATAGTTTTATGTTTTCGAGATGTCAATCTATTTTGATTATCGTTTTATGATCGCGAGATGAAAATCGATTGGGATTATCGTTTTATGATCGCGAGATGAAAATCGATTGGGATTATCGTTTTATGATCGCGAGATGAAAATCGATTGGGATTATCGTTTTAAGATCGCGAGATGAAAATCGATAGGGAGTATCGTTTTAAGATCGCGAGATGAAAATCGACAGGGATTATCGTTTTATGATCGCGAGATGGCAATCGATCGGTATTATCGTTTTATGATCGCGAGATGTCAATCGATAGGGACTATTGTTTTATGATCGCGAAGGGTTACTCAATCCGCATTATCGTTTTATGATGGTGTTGATCGATTGACTGTGATAAATATAATTAATTTTCGATTTCTAGGCAAAGAACAATTCACAAATATCCGATTTGATTAAAAGGAGTTTTTTCTTCCACGATTTCTTAACGACGGACGGGAAATATTTGGTAGATGACCTTCCCGTTTCAGAAGGGAATGTATTAATTATCAGCGATCAAAGGCTAATTCAACGTATAGCGCTACTTAATTCCAATTATAACAAATTGAGCCGATTCTACATATCGAAACCCGGCATCATCAGCGAATACTTGGCCTTACCTATTAATAAACATTTTCTTCGAGATAAAATCTTCGATCAATACTTCACATTGGGGTAAGAAAGCACGTTTTCCTCAAGTATGCCCCCCCCCTTTATTTAGTCAACTGTAACAGGATTTATTTTCAGAATGCACGTCTGGTTCGAAACTAAACCTTTGGCGTATTTGGAACGCGACCTGAAATTCACATTTGATCTCATATCTTGGGTGAAACCACTTAAAACAACCAAGGCTCTAACACTGACACAATTATCAGGACCTTTCTACATCTACCTTTACGGAATTATTATTGCCTTAATCGAATTTGGGATCGAGATGATTCAAATTCCCATCAAAATGTTTAGAAAAACATCGCGAAATATATAACAGTTTTAAAGACGGTACTAAAATCATCAATAGACATTCCAAAGCTCTGACACGTGTTTTATGCCAGTTTGCGTGTTTTTGTAAGAATTTGCTAGTGCAAGAAATGAAATTTGCTGATATTTTTGATTAAAGTCACCAAGAAACTTCGATAGGTTGAAGTTTAAGCTTTGGAAAACTTTTAATAAGCTTGAGTATTGATTTTGGAAATATTTTATGAATCAATATCGATGATGATTGTTTGGCCAATTCAATATCCATGACACATTGGGAAAGAAAACAGTCTTCACTTAAGCAGATACCGAAATAGTTAACCCTGCAGTATGGAAGAGTAAAATTTGCTATTAATTTAAAGATATTTTTACGAAAAAATTATTGTTTTGAAAATAGTATGAGGCCTTTCCAAAACACTTTCAAAGTGTCTTGCTTAAACCAATCTAATTTGACACCTTGCAATTACGCTCTACCTTATAAGTAACAGTTATATTTGTATTTTCAAATTATTTTATTTATAAATTATTCCAATCTAGGAATCTGAATCGTATTACTCGAGTCTCGATGTCTTCATTCATCTGACGCCGTAACTAAAAGAAAGTTAAAGCCATGTAATTGTAATATTTTCACACGAGTAGAAAGCTTTGGTCCCATTGAACCGAATTCCCATTCGACAGAACGGCTTTTTTTGTGGTGTCCCATTCGACCGAACGTAGCCAAAGGTGCGATTTTATTATAGTCCCATTGGACCGAAATTTCATTGAACTGGAAGAAGACATACTGTGTGGTTTTGCATTAAATATATTTTTAATTTCACAACTTATTATTGTTAAAATAAATGTGAGTTGAAAATGTATTACTGCACTTATTTTAACTGCGTTTTAATTACGGCGAGCCTCACCTGCCCTAGCCTAACCTAACCTAACCTAACCAAACATAACCTAACCTAACCAAACCTAACCTAACCTAACCCAATCCAAACTTGTTTGGAGGTAAAAAGATTATTTATATGAGTATTAAAAGCCCGCCTCTTACCACGAACAATTTATTAGCAATAATAGAAATATTTTGGAAAAGATGTCAGATAATAAATTGGAGAATATTTTGGAAAAGGTGGCAATTAATTAATAGGAGAATATTTTGGAAAAGGTGGCAGCTAATTGAAAGGAGAATATTTTGGAAAATGTGGCAGCTAATTAGTAGGAGAATGTTTTGGAAAATGTGGCAGCTAATTAGTAGGAGAATGTTTTGGAAAAGGTGGCAATTAATTAATAGGAGAATATTTTGGAAAAGGTGGCAGCTAATTAAAAGGAGAATATTTTGGAAAATGTGGCAGCTAATTAGTAGGAGAATGTTTTGGAAAATGTGGCAGCTAATTAGTAGGAGAATGTTTTGGAAAAGGTTGCAGCTAAATAATAGGAGAATGTTTTGGAAAAGGTTGCAGCTAAATAATAGGAGAATATTTTGGAAAAGGTGGCAGCTAATTAATAGGAGAATGTTTTGGAAAAGGTGCCAGTAGCTAATTAGAAGGAGAATATTTTGGAAAAGGTGGTAGCTAATTAAAAGGAGAATATTTTGGAAAATGTGGCAGCTAATTAGTAGGAGAATGTTTTGGAAAAGGTTGCAGCTAATTAATAGGAGAATATTTTGGAAAAGGTGTCAGCTAATTAATAGGAAAATCTTTTCGAAAAGGTGGCAGCTAATTAAAGGGAGAATGTTTTGGAAAAGGTGGTAGCTATTTAAAGGGAGAATATTTTGGAAAAGGTGGTAGCTAATTAAAAGGAGCATATTTTGGAAAAGGTGTCAACGAATTATCGGAACCAAACCTAACCTATCCTAACCTAACCCATCCGAAACCTAACCTAACCCACCCGAAACCTAACCTAATCTAACCTAACCTAACCCACCCGAAACCAAAATATTATAATTTTAATTTAAAACTTAAAGAAATTGATGGAACTACCATTAAGACTGTACTTCATTTTAAGCACAGTTTGTTTATTAATTCTATATATCTCTTGCCTTGAAAGGAATGAAAGTGAGCGTTTTAATTAGTATCACGAAATATTTACTTTCAATATTATTAACATACCTTTCGGAGATTCGAACCAACAACCTATCGCTTCTTAGTCCAACACCGTTTCCACTACACCACCGAATCGCTGACGGCTACAGTGTTTCAAGTTATATTGATGTATTTTTTAGGGGCATATTCGGACGATTGGGATTTCGGTCCATCGGGAATATAGCCATTGGGCTGGAAATCTAAAATCATTGCGGGATTTTCGGTCGAATGGGATTTCGGTCCATTGGGAATTCGGTTGAAAGGAAAGATACCAGTAGAAATTGCTTACAGCAAATGTGTTGATCATAGGAACTCCTCTGTCCAATGACGCATTTCTGCTTAGATATGTCGTACACGAATCCTTTGTGGCAAATCATCAATGTCGCTTTACCGCCTTTGCATTGGATGAACGCTAAGCAATTTTTAGGGTGAGGACGTCTACGAGTTGAACTGCCGCATTTGAAATCCTCTACGACAGGGCCAAACATGTAGTATTTATCTGTAAAATCGACCATTTAAATAGAATCAAATAACATCAAGTGTCTCCCCCTCCTATACATCCTCCATGCACGTAAGCGCCTCTTTCTCAACACGTGATTTGTTCTCGAGAAACATACCAACATAAATTAAAAAAATAAAATAAACTAACCCAAATTGTCTTTATTCTGCTTTTCGAGGCACACTTTATGTGAATAATAATATTTTTCGTATTCCTTATATACTGCTTTCTCTAATGTGCACTTGGAGACCTTCGGACGTCCACGTCTTCCTTTGATGCATTCCGCGTAATAATTCACTTCACCAGTGTTGTTAATGAGCTCGTAATACAACCCACTGCAAAATGGTAAACCATGAAGCTTATCTGAAATTTAAAAAAATAACCGGATGGGTTAAATTAAGCCTAGATTGAATGTATTTTTTCGAGTTAATAATTTAAATCGCGATTAAACCTTTAATTGTAATTTAATAAGATTTTCTACTAAATTGAATTTATTCTTTATGATTTACCGTATTGATATTCAGGCTGTTCGTTATAGACTTTGTCCACATCCCAATCGTATAATTTGGTGTTTGACGCTAAAATCGTTAAGTTAATTAGTGTTTCTTGCTGGGTACTCAAATGATTCCCAATCAATGATGCCGAAAGCAAATTAAAATAACAGAAAGTGAGGCATTAAGAAGTACGAAATCCATACTTATGTATGTGCTTAGAATGATATTCAACACGTGATATCTTGCTTTCTATCTAGCTTATCTGATAAACAATGAACGACCCATTTTATGGCGCTATCCTTCCGATGAAAGTAGTTCAATTAGAACCAAATATGCGTTACAATCTCGGAAGTGAAACAGGGGGGGGGAATTATATCTCTTAGAAGAATCCTGAGTGGTGGGTTTGAAATAGCGCCCATGCGCAGAGAGAAAATATACGAATTTCCCTCTCACTCACAATTGGTTGGGGGATAGGAATTCATATTTTTTTCACTGCTGAATGGGTGCCTACTCGAAATGCTTTGTGAAATGTAAGCGATGGGAATCCATAATACGTTAGTATTTATACATATCCATGGCCTCACTTTCATTTATTCCAATTTACATCTAATTCTTCGGACCCTACATTTGAAATTGGAAAGGATAACTTACGCCAGCACGCGGGAACTCTATTTTCGATCCCCTTCTTCAGTGTGCATCTGACGGTGTTATTATTGCCACTCATGGTGTATCCCTCGTTGCACGTGTAAGTGCAACTGAAACCTTTTTCCTTCTCTATCGACACGCATTCGCTTTTTCCATTTTTGGGGGGCTCAGGTTTCTCGCAAATTTCTTGAAATCAAAAGTCTTTTGTAAGAATTTTCGACCCAAATACAAATGCCCCTTTACATTTTCATATTGCAAAATAATAACTTTCATTATTTGAGTCGTTTTACATTGATTACATTAACATAAGAGATGTTTCAAATCTAAACCAACTACTCCTTTGGTGTTCTTACGAAAAAGTACTTATTAAAGCAAGGTTTATCATGTAGTAAAAATTATTCTCAAGGTGTTTTATGATACTGCATGTTGAGCCACTAAAGAACTTAACACTTTGAAACCGTTTTCAACCGTTTTGGGAAGGTTGAATCTTTCTATTTCCAAAATAATCAAATTTTGCGTTTTTCTATAATTGCAAGATTTCTTTTGTTAACAAACAAATTTTTCGTTCAAACATTTCAAAACCTGCTGAAAACGGTTTTAAGTGTCAAGTGTAAACACAAGTTGCAAATTGCAAAAAACAAAAAGCAGACAAAAAGTAAATTTATGTAAAAAAATAAATTTCTTTGAATTTTAGTTTCAAACTGAACTAACAAAATTGGTCAATGTAATTTCCATGTGAAAACCTTTTATGTTTACTGATGGTTCCTATGTTCACACAATGCAATTTATTAATTATTTATTCATTTTTATCTTTCTTAAAACGCTCCATTAAGTATAGAAAACTTTCAAGAAATGACTTCATTTTGCGAGTACTTACTATAGCACTTCTGTTTACTCAGTTTCTTTTCAACTTTTCCATTTTTGGTTATTTTGCAAGTTGATAAATTGTTTCCCATCCCTTCGTATCCAGGATCGCACTTGTGTTCGCATTCGAAGGCGTCATTAATTTCTTCCCCTTTTTTGCAGCTTACCATTTCGTTCAAGTCAGGGTCAGGATACTCGCACAACCTTTCTGAAAACAATAAACCAAATCGAGAATTATTACGATATACCAGTGTTTCCCAAACGCAGGATGACGACACACCCAAGGTGTCGTGTTACAATTCATAATTTTTCTCTGGTGAACGGGCACCTAAACGAAATAAGAACCCACAATACAAACTACTCGTGCCGCTATTCAAAGATTAGGCTAAGTTAGGTATATGTCTATACACTTTTAGTGCATCAAATTTTAAATAGGATTACCTTCACATTCAGGAAATTTTTGATCCGTTTTGCAGTCTTTATCCCAGGTAACTCTTTTGTCTCCCCTAAGTACGTAGTAGGATGGGTTTTGACATTCGTAATGACATGTGGTAGATTTGTAGTTGGCATCGCGAGAACATCTCTGTTGAACCAATTTTATTACTGTTCCTTCAATTTTGTGTAAGCAGTGCAGTTCTGCAATGATATTATTTACAGTAATTGTGAAATTTCAATTATCAAATTAAAGGAATCGTAAAAAGTACGGCTTGACCCACTGAAAGAACGTACTTTCGCACACGAACATATATCCTCTGTAAACTTCATCCGACTCAAAGAGATGGCCATCTTTGTTTCTCCAGAAGCCTTTTTTGCACCGCATATATTCGTTGACTTCATTATTTAACTGGTAACCTCTTGGACAACTTATCTTGCAGTCTTTATAGTCATATTTGCCATTGGATATACCCGAACATTGCACATTTACGTTAGGGGGTCCGTAAGGGTTTTCCTCACAAGCTGTTAAATAAATGGAGAGTGAAAATCAAAATCAACTAATTTCTTTTTTCTTACTAAACAATCTGCATAGTGAAACATGCAGGAAAAACGTCAGAGTAATTCTGAAATTCAAATTCGTTTGAGATTTCATGGATTTGAAATTTGCACCTCCGACCAATCGCGTCACGCCATGTCTTTTTGTTAACAAAATTCACGTGGCATACTCTATGTCTCGCGCTAAATTTCATTCGACATGGAGCGCGCCACGGGAAGTTTGTACACAAGAAGACTGGACGATACGTGATTGGTCGGAGGTGCAAATTTAAAATCAACTATGAAATCTCAAACATTATTGAATTTTAAAATCACTCGGACATTTTTTCTGGATGTTTCATTATGCAGATTGATATTTTAATTTGTAGAAGAATTGATAAAAATCACTTGTTTTACAATGATTTTTCTTTTCACAGTCCCCTTAAGTAATGAATTTTGTAATTTCAAATTATGAAAACCCTAAAGAATTGTTTCCTTACTTCCACTTCTACTTTTACGACAAACGTAGTTATTGTCAAATGGTGGAAAAATATCAATTCTGTCAAGATAACGAGATACATCTTTGGGTTTAATGAGCACCACTGTAATTAAATAAGAATGCGTTTATGAAATACTCTGAAATTCGTTTTGAATATTGAGTTCTTTCAAAGAAAACCATTAAGGCAAGACGTAAAATCAAAATGGTTTCAAAAAATGTATTGTACATTGTACGTGTGAATCGTTTTGAAGGTAAGCTGATCTTAAAGTAGGTTTAGTTCACAATTTAGAATTTGTGTGCAAGTAATTTCCTAGCCCCTTTTATGTCGTCCCATTTGGGTTGAGGGGCGCACCCCTAAATATCTCTACAAAAGCTAGGTCGCTTAACAAACGTTGGTAAAAACATTGTTCGTCTTTTGCGGCGTTTTGCCACAATTGTATTTCGAAATGTAAAAACATCAGTAGCGTTTAGTCAGGTCACTCGCAAATATATTTCTGTATTTGCAACGAGCGGCGTTATCAGAGAAAGAAAAAGCTCACTAGGGTGCCAAAGAAAAATGTGGTTGACTTAAAAGAAAGAGGGAGATGTTCGAACAAAGACCTTCAAATGGCTACTTAAAGAGAATTATTTGCTTATGTTTTAACAAATATATTGCCTATTTATTTATCGATTTTCTCTAAATAAAATCTGAAATATTCTAGTTTCGCTATCGTGTAAGGATAAAATTAATTGATACCTTTAACTTTTTTATCTGAATTCTGCTTTGAAAGGGATATTTTCAAGTCTCGTTGTAACCACGTGTATCTGAAATTGCAAAGAACGCGACAATGCAGACATTCAGGATTTTTTTTATTATTTTCTTGCAGACAATAAATTGTTCTTATTCCCGTTTCTGTAGCCTCTTTTTGTTCCGGATGGAACGGTTTCAAATTTGCTTCGCAAGCAACATCTAAAGTTTAAAATAAAAATCGAATTCAGAAATTACACGATAAAATTTGAAGAGGAAATATTGCTTAATTATATAGGACATAAATATATTTATTCACAGTCAAGTGTTTACCAAGCGGCTATGTATTAGGACAACTTTTTTTATCGACTTACTTGTACTACCAGAAGATACAAGTATACTGTTTTGACTGACTTCAATCTCCTCTCTTACGAAGTTAACTGTCCTCAACTGCAATTTACCTTCGTAAAAGGAACATAATCATTATTTATAGTTTTCATTTACAATACTAAAGGCTCTTTGAGAAGAAGCAGCGTTTTGACTAAGCTTTATGGATCAACTAGTTCGATCAAATTTTTGATTTAATGTCTTCAGCCAATCAAATTAAATAATGAAAAATAATAATAAACCGTGGGTTATTTCGAAAGTGCCAAGGTAGGTGGCGCTTTAAAAGTTACATTTGAATATTGAAGTCTGCTGCAGACGTTTGTTGTGAAACACAATAAGCTGATAGTTGAGTAGTTGTGTGAGAAATAAGGACTCAACTTTTTGCTTCTAACGTTTTGGGAAGTTGATAAACCATTTTGACTCATCTAAGGTTGAGTTATTTTAGTTGGATCGTCTGAAAGTTCCTTAACAGCAATAGAGTATACCGCGAGTTAATTCAGGAATGCTTACAGCTAATAACAAGTTGGGAAACCAAAATTTTACCTCTCCGAGTCTAGACGAGGACTGTCTACCTACTTATTTACTTGAGTATGCTACTATTGATATTTAATGATAAGCAATTGCAGCGATTAAAATTAAAACACTGAATTGAAAAATTCCAGGAAAAGAAAATTATGGTCGGAACATCCTAAAGCTAGCACCCATGCACCATGTGGTTCTGAGAAGAAAAATTTAAGAAGAGCAAACGAAACATCTTCTTCTTCATCTTCTTCTACACACTAGGTCAAACTAATAGCCCATCTTATGTATATACAATGTTGCTAAAAAGGAAAATCTAGCTGAGCGTCTTGGAATGTTACACGGAATTAACATTTTGAAATTAGGAAACTTCATTCTGCACACTGAAATAAGGTTTGATATAGTTGCTATAATACGTACCTTCGCACAAACTCGATAGTTTTTCGTATTCTTGGTTATTGTGGCCTCCCTGTCCGGCGCACGAAAAGTAGTCGAATTGCGCCAGACGGACATTTCTTTCCCCGCTAGCTTTCTCGACTTTACATTTGATGTAGTGGTATGGTTCGGTTTCTTCTTTACAAGCAAATTTTCAAGGAAAAAATTTTTGAAAAATATGTAAATATTTATAACTAAAATTGGGTATGGCTTTAAATAGGGAATAAAGCAAATAACCGAATCTATATCTATATAAATCAAAGTCCTGACTGACTGACTGATAACCTACGCCCAGCCCAAACCACTTGCCCTAAAAGGCTGAAAATTTGAAGGAACGCTACTCATAAGTAGTAGGCAAGTACAAGGAATTATTTTTCCAATCCACCGCCATCTTAATAAATGGCGCCCAGAAATGTAAAAATATTCTTAATACAACAAAGTCCGCGCGTTTCAACCGATTGCACAAATATTTAGTACACTGGTTTCCTTTAACCTCTAGACGGGCTGAATGGTCTTTTGGTTTCGATTTGTTGCAATCTTTTAAAATGGCGGCCAGAAATTTAAAAACCCTTCTTTATGGAATAATTTCAGCATGAAAAGTAATTAAAAATGTCCCGACGGGCTGACGGGCAACGCCGAGTGCCTTCGCTCCTAGGGTGCTGCAAAAATATTAGTCATCAGTAAAATCTAATCATTCTTTATATCATTTTGATGGAAGTTCTTATTACACGCGAGCAACGCCGCGGGTAACAGCTAGTAACCGAATAATCCACTAAATCATTATGGGGAGGGGGAGGGGAGGGAGAGGGAGAGAGTGCGTCATCAGAACGAAAATGTAAAATCAAAACTAAACGGGACTAGCAACTTGACCGCGGTAGTAAATGAAGAATTTCAAAATACGTCATGAAAATGGAAAACGAAAAATAAGAGTTCAGTGTTTTTTCCTTACCCCTCCAGCAACCGTAGTTGTTATCTGGCTCGATATTTCCAAAAACTTCTGGAAGGTGTTCGGATGGACTGATGAGATCATGAAAAGTTTGTTCGTGAAAAAAGACCACTAAAAAATAAAATCAGAATGTTATAATAGAAAATGGGTGACACCCTGCATCCTCTTAATACTTAAGTTATGTAACATGATTCTTCACGGGCTCATGGCACCTTTTTGTTGCTCTCCTGCTCATTAAACTTCAGATGGGTAACTATCGCACCGTGCTAGGGTGAATTCTATAACTGTTTGGTATTTACTAAATCCCCAGCAATCAATCCACAAACCTTGATTGTCTTGACGAGGGACAAAAATCTGCACAAGCGCATGCGCCTTGGCAAATAGTTAAGCAGTGCTAAAAGAGTAATGATGAGGGGAACTATTTATCGCGTACGTGATTTGGTTTAGTAACCTTGTGCACTACAAATGTTAATATGATGTTGGGATGAATCATGTTACAATTACCCCGATGGTACACTTCTCTCGAAGAGAAGTTTTATATACTTCTGGTAGTATCGTTATTAAAACCTTCAGAAGTTCCGTTTTAACTTTGTGTGGCTATGTAGTAACCGAACGAAGCGTGTAGGTGAGTTAAAAATTCAATTTTCCAACATTAGACTAGTGGCGGTAAAGAGGGTCGTAGACTGTGTATCCCTCCATCTGGGCGCCCAGTAGAGGGATGACACAGAGCTAAGAGATAGAAGGGTATGACGTTTGCATATGTAGTACTGCCATTACTCTATTAAGAGTTGCTTCCGCCTGCTCTCGGCGTTTGCAAAAATTTTAGCAGTCGAAAAACGCGGGTTTTCCGTGACGATTTTCAACCTAGTGAGAATTGCGCTTAATTGCCTACCTTTCACTTTCTCATCTGCAGCGTTCGATGTTTTGTTATTGGCGAGTAAAATTTTATAAACTATACTTCTGAAATTGTAAAGCGTTGGGCAAATAACTTTACAAAGCATTTCATCCTGGGGAGTTTCCACATCCATGAGACAAAACAATGTTTTTATAGATGGGGTCCATCCACTACGTTGGTAATATGCCGAGAAAGGTATTGCCCGGCATTCAAATTCTGAAGTTTAAAACATAATTTGAAAATTGGAACTAATAGCTTGTCGACTGTGGAGCAAAAGTAACGTAATAAACATAAGTATAACAGAACTTTCCAATTGTCGTAATGCAAAATTGCTCGAAGAAAGTTTGTTCCGGGTATTCTAAAACCATTTTACTCCTTGGTGTTCGCGCCTATTGTTACTGCCTCTACCAAGTTTAAGCATGGTTTTCACTTGGCGTAAATCACGACTTTTCGCCCGACGTCAAGCGAAAACCGAAAAAAAAACCTAGTTACGCTGGACAGAAATTACGTTGAGTGTGGCGATATTAGCTGTCTATTTTTTCGGCCGCGTTCAACGTTAACGCTCTGCGCGAGCCAATCAGCAATAAGATAGAGTCGAGTCGTCATTTTCGACCACGCGTGTTCGGAACAAGGTTCGTAAAGAAAGCGCTATATAAGGTTGCCTCGATCCCGCCGTTTTCTTTCGATTTTTTCTCGTTATTTGATTGGTCTCTCCCTGTCTCTCTCTGTGACGTAGTACGTGGAGATTCTGCAGACGACCCTAGGCCTAGCTCAAATATACAGCGTAGCCGTAGAGGCTTTAAGTTATGGACAAGGCTTAGATAAAATCAATTAATTTTGATTAGTTCCTATTTTTTAACTTGTTTTAATGACCTAAATAAAATATTTAACATGCCGTACGGTGGAGCAAAGTGTGCAATAACTGGATGTGATAATAAATTTTCCGTAACTTCTAAAAATGTGGACAAGAATCATATCAGTTACTTTACATTACCAAAGGACTCAAAAATCCGAAGAATATGGATTTCTAAATGTTACAATCCTAAAATTAATACTACTTATGCAAGAATTTGCTCGGAACATTTCAAAGACGAAGATTTTGTAAGAGATTTTAAAGCTGAACTGATGGGAACGAAGCCTAAAAGACGGTTAAATTCAAGCGCAGTTCCTTCTATGAAGTTACCATACCAACAGTCTGTGTGTGTGAAAAGTTCAGAAGCAAGAGAGTCTAGAGCCAGATGTAGAGAAAGAAGAAAACTTATTGATGAGTTAGTAAATTCAGAAATGTTAGAATCTACCAAGATTTCTTCCAAATCAAGTATATTATCCAATGAAACTTCCAACGTATTTACTATTGATACGTCCAATGTATCTATTGATATGTCCAATGTTACTTTTGATACGCCCAATATTACTATTGATACGTCCAATGTTACTATTTCCTCTGGCTCAAGTGTGTCATGTAACAACATTATCAACGTTAGTATTACTACCGAATCGTCAAGTACTAACAACACGACCAATAGCGTATTATTCAATGTTAATACTGAAATTATCAAAGCCTGTGATAATTTACACGATTCTAGTCTACAAAATAATTCAAGTGAGAAAGTATTAAAGCTTTACAATGAAGATATGAATGTTTGTAAAGAAAAATCAAGTTGCTTGAAAATGGTTCCTATTAATGAAGGTCAATGTTTAAAGTGTTCTCGGTGTTACTGCAATTGTGATGGCATAGAAGAATTAAGAAAAAGTAACATTTTCTGGAAAAACTTTGAACGTTCAGAAAAAGAGAAAAGAACGTTAGCCAAGCACTTAAACAATGCTAAACATCGGCTTTTGAAAAAAGAGCGAAAGAATAAGCTTCAATACTATGAAATTGCTCGTCAAAACGCTACTATTCGCAGTTTGAATAAAGAAGTAAAGCGTTTACAGAAAAAAGTTAAAGACAGTGAGAAGTGTGTTTCCAATGTACCTGATTTTAAAATTTCAAATGTACCTTTCTAAAATTTCAAATGTACCTGATTTTTAAAATAAATACACAAAACACTTTAAATAAGAAAAAAAAGGTTGTCTTCCTTAAAAATAATTTTAAATAAGCTAATAAATAAATTATAATTCAAAGAATATTAATACCAAAAACAGCGAAGTCAATATTCCCGCTTTTACGTTTAAAAAATTCTCCACGTATGACGTCACATCTATAGAACGCGGATCATAAGCAGACGAACTTTCGTCGAGAGACAGAAAATTGAAAATTCCTAGCTCCGATCGAGACCCCCTTGTGTTCGGAAGAGGCCGTCCGCGGTCCGCCATTTTTTATTTATTTTGATCCTAATCGAGTCAGTTACTTGTGCAAATCCCTGAGAATTCCGAAGTTCAATGTTGAAAGGTTTATTGAAGAGGTTAGTAACAATACAAATCTGTATGATATTAGAAACAAGGATTGCAAAAAAGAAAGACAATAGATGGGCCGCAATTAGTGCAGTGTGCAGTTTATCTGTTAAGCCTTGGTTCCATTATTTGCGGGAACTACGCTAGGTGAAAACGCTATAACGCTGGGCGACAACGTAAAAAGCAAATCTGACGTTTGACGTCCAACTGCAAAGTAGTTTTTTTCGGTCAAGTGAAAACCATGCTTTAAGGGTCACTTCTACCGATGCTTTGAATATATTAATAAATGCAACTAGGGGTCACTTCTATGAAAGTTTTGAATATATTATTTTAATATTTTTATTTTTAAGTCATGTTTTAATCTGAAACACACCTTCCTTGACATACTTAATTTTGCGTCAAACCTATTGCTGTTACGTTACTTATGGTGGAGAAAATATTTCGCTTCGAAGGCGCAAGACTATTTACAGGCAGACGTATTTTGTCTGCATATTGCACTGGCCCTGAATCATGGTAGTATATAAACATCGACTAACCTTCTCCTGTTTTAGTTTCCGTTATACAGCTAGCGCTGACTACAATCTCCTGTCTGAATGTTATTGGGTCGATACCCTTATCTATATAAAAATTAACAGAATTATATTACTTAACTTGTCCTGGAGTGATTAATGATATACGTAAGTTCCATAAGTATAACACTACCTATACAAGTTCGTAATACAAGAGACTTCCAGCTCGAACTTGTTCGAGAACGACAAGCGAGAATTGAAGTCCTACACTCGGTGGTAAATTTTGCAGTCCATCATCCTATTTAGTCTGTACTAAGCCTTTGACAGCTCCTCACCAGGCGTCCCTTTACCTCGAATCTATTACCTACTTCATTCACTTCGTGACAAGCTCTCAATAACCAGTGACAAACTTATGGAACTTATCTTATGAACCTATGATCCTATACATAATTTTTACCTTTTCTTTTCATCGATGTGTTAGCAGCCAGGCAAAATTTGAAGATAAGTGTCAGGAAAAAAGTCTGAAAGAACTCTTGAAATTTCATGTTGTTCCTTATTTTTCCGAATCATCAAATAAAATGGAATTTCAAAGTTCTCTCCAAGTTGAGTATTTTATTCAAAATTATGTTGCATTCAATAGTCAATGGAAAATACGACCATTTATTATTTATTTTTGTAAAGTACCTATTGTTCAGTTTTACTTGACAATAGGTACTTATCAAGAGTTATAAAGTTAAGAGACAATTACTTTCTTATAATATCATCTTAGAACATTGAAAAGGCAACAAATAAATCCACATGACTCGGGTTAAAAAATTCGGTGACGTTTTAGGGAGAATATTAACGACATCATGGATGGGTATAATTTTAGAAGTAGGAATGGAGAACAGAGTAATCTGGGCGCGCGTCAAAGTCCCGGACCACTTTCCAAAGGAAAGAAGAGGCGGGGTCATAGCGACAGAGGTAAAAAGGAATTACGTATGTTTCTCCGTTCCCGTCAGCAACGTCAACAAAACGTAGTTTAAGTGAGCCAATGAGATAATTCAAAGTTTTCCTTACGTGTTGGAGGGAGGGGCTCTAAACTGGGCTATGAGTCGGACTGAAGTAAATACTAACCGTTCTCCATTCCTACTTCTAAAATTAAATCTATCCCTGACCTGATGACATTTATAAAGAAAGGTTGTGACTTAAATAAAGCAATTCACAAAAATTGTTGTCAAACGACATAGATTGTGTAATTATTTAATAAATAGTATAATTAAAAATATTTACAGCGTCAGGCAGTTTTAGTACCTTATCTGACCACTACTTTCCAAGATGGCGACGGTTTGAAAAGGCAACAAATATTTTTTCAGCATTGTATCGTAGCGTTTCGTAGGTCAAGAGGTTATATGATACTGTGGGCAGTCAGTCAGTCAGTGGATTTCACAAAAATTTGTATGAAACTATTACATCAATTGTTTTTTTTTGCATTGCATTGATAATATTCTCGTGGTACATATGTATCTGCTTGTAACACTGTGCTAAGTAACTATTCTTTAATTTACGGTTTGAATGTGAGACACGACGTGGATACCATAATTTTGTATGGCTATTTTAAACATTTTATTGTTTAATTTCGAAGAGTTATATAGGATGGTCTGACTTAGGGGCAGTAAAGAAGGCAACGGCGGGTGGGTAAAAATTATTTGAAATACGTCAGAGGCACGTGACCGAGGAGAGGTGTGGTACAAAGAAGCTTAGTTCGTTTTATTTCGAAAACTACCACTTCATGGAATTGGCGCTGCAATCTCGCGAAAAAGGACTCGGTGTCCAGTTCCCAGTTCCACTCTATGAGGAGCCTTTGTATCTTTAATAATTGTAATAATTTTTACCCATCCGCCGATGCCTTCTTTGCAGTCCCTTTAAATTAAGTGGGAATGTTCTTTAGGCATTTTTGAGGCACTGTTTTCGAGTTATGATTTGAGGGATTTAGAGATGACCCCTTTGTTAAATTAGCCTATTTTTCAGGATTTTAATTAAATTGAAGGGGTCATCTATAAAATACCCTAATCTTAACTTGAAAACAGTGGCCTGTACGGAAATATTACATAGAACATCGCCCAAACAACATTCACCTTAATTTCAAAGAGACTTATCAGAAATACCATGTATAAGTTTCAACTCGATATATCATGAAATATTAAAGTGTCTATTTAACTGTATATAACATTTAGAAACTGTGCCCATTGATTGATTTAACTTTTCAAATAATTCTTAAAAATTTCAATTGCCCATCGATAGTTTTTTATATTTGTACACTTGTTCGAGAATCATAACTACAGTGGAAAGACATATTCCAAGAAGCAGTATGTTAAAAACTGGTAGTACGAATGTGGCACTCATGGGCTCAATTCTGTTTAGACCATAGGAATCCTCGTCGAGTAACAAAATTTTTCTGGCATCGTAAGTGCTCAATCTTCGGCATGGTTCACCTTGATTCGTTTCCAAATACCTTAAAATACTAATTAACAAACAGAAATATAATTAGTGATGTTTTACGCAAATTTGTTTACTGTATATTCTTGGCTTATTTTTTGGCTCATAGGTGACACTAATCACATGTCACCCACGCTCTTCTTACTACCTCATTTTCTATTATTCATATTTGCGTTTGCTTTTACCAAGAAACGATATCTAGTTTACTAGGAAGAAGGTATAAATTCGCCACATTTTTTGCTTTATCTCTAGTCCAAACGTACGTCCGGAGTTAATACCCGCCTCTAAATTACAACCAGCATCTCATAGGTTCTTGAAAACTCACACGTCAACGCGACGCGAATGACGAAAATTACAGTCATATTTTCCGACTGAGGAGAGGTGAAATAGTCCGGCCTCTTTTTACCGCCCCGCCCCCTTGTATTTTGAAAAAGGTGGACTGGGACTATGGCGCGCGAATACTTAGGTATCTTATAACTTCTCCCTAGTAAACTAGATATCGCTTCTTGCTTTTACTTACAGATAATCAACCCTTTCTAATAACGCCTTTGGTAAAGTCTTGTCAAAAAAGACGTGGTTTCCAATAAATTCGTAATTGGTGCTTCCAATATAGGCGAAAGTGTTGCTTTTCAAAAACAAATCCACATTTCTGCCTAAAATGTAGTAGACAAACGGGGTAAACCAAACCGTAGCGTATTTTCCGGTCGAAATCAACTTCATTATCTCCAAATAATTTTTATTATAATGGCCCCTAAGTGACATGGTACGATTCAATTGCTTGTAATGATCCTCTTTGTTCAGCTGAAAATATAATTGCCTTTCATTAAAAACAAGTTACGTCTACATGTTTTGAAGAAATGATTTTACTTGAGTGTGATATTTCATAATTCCACCTTCGAAAAGAACAACTTTTAAATCATTCCTCCGGTACAGATCATCAAAGCTATCGACATATGCTGATTTTGAAATTAACAGGGATCCTTTCAGATTTCCAGAGTACGATTTCATTAAGACGAATGAAGCCAACATCCAACAAACGAATAAAATTTTACCGGCGATCTTTGAATTTTTTACAAAGTCCCTGGCTAATAAAAAAGATATATGCATTTATTATTTAAAACTGTATAGCACAAATTCAACAATTCCTAACCAAAGGCAACAAATTGTAACATGATTCTTCCCAACATCATAATTGACATTTGGAGCAAAGTTACCAAACCGAATCACATACGCGATAAATAGTTCCCTCATCATTACTCTATTAGCCCTTAACTATTGTGGTTTTGAGAATCACGGTTTGTGGGTTTATTGCTGAGGATTTAGTAGCAAACAGTTATCGAATTCATCCTAGCACGGTGCCATGCCCATCTGAAGTTTGATGAGCGGGTGAGCAAACAAAAAGGGCCGGGGATGAGCCTGGGAAGAATCAAGAGTAAGAGGATACAGAGTGTCGTCCTTCTTCTATTATTCCCTTCTGGATATATGAATTCCTTACTTCAATCTGTTTTGCACAGATTTAACAGTTCCTAACCATAGATAATTAAATGTGAGTCATACATGACGCGTATCAGAAGTAGGATGAGACTAGAAGTAAAGAGCTCTAGCATTGGTAGTAGATCCTGGCACTTGGGAACGAATTTGAGGATTTTATACCGCTTCCAATGCACCTACACTGTAGAGAGAAAAAAATTTGGTCGAGTTCCAAAAAATGTCCTACCCCCGTTCCCCTCAACCTAAAGCCGCGGAACACGGACGAAGCGGGTGCTTGAATCTAGTTCGGCCGCCTACCACCGCGAGCTTCTCACGTATTGGAGGGAAAACTCCGAAACCGATACCAGAGGGCCAACCGTTGGTGTGTTATCAAGAATATTCACTTTCGCCTAGTGAAGAATTTGGTTATCTCAAAACTTCTAGTCCCTTATCCTACTTCTGTGCGTACACTGTTAAAAATAAAGGTATTTTGAAGGTACTATAAAATACCTCCGCGACCTTTTTAGTACCCATGAACGTATTTTATTAGTTGTCTCACAGTGCGGGTATTAAATGATTTCGAAAAAGGTATTTTGGAAATATAAGGTATATAATGAAACCTTTTAGAGTTTCTGCGCTTCTGCTGGTATGTTATCGTACCCTGGAAGTAGAAAAGGACTTAACAGACTCCTTTAGAGGGAGTTTTTAGTTCCGGCGTGCTGATTATAATTAACACTACGAAAGTAAAATACATGATATAATACTTCAAGCCCAAATTCTCTAACACTAACTGTTTACTTCACCAGTAGCACTAGTAATGACAGCGTAGAAGAAATCTCTGTTGGAATATTATTAATAACCATAAAGAATAGGTTCGGTAGGGTAGAATAGGGTAGTGGTTTTCTACCCGAGATTTCAATTTCAATCTCAAGTTTCCTAGCTAGTGGTTTTTCTTGAATATATAATTACATACAATTAACATTAATTATTTTCTTTGACAGCTATGTACACTAGCATACGTTACATCATTTAAAGGCAATACAATTATGATATAAGGCTTACATAGTTAATATAAAGGTTTGAATCCGAGCTTACGCCTTCAGTCGCCATTCAGAAAATATCCATGTATATGAGACCCTGAATTACCTTTACACTATAACAGTATCACACCTTCCTTAACAAGGGGAAGCTAAATATAGTATCGGGAAATGTAGAGTGGTTAATCCCTTGCTTACTATGCGAACTCTCACGACCCCGCAAGCCTATGGCGCAGACACTTAAAGGCGAGATGGAAGGCAAAATTTTACCCTCATCCCGTAAGCCCACAACACAGACACTAAAAGTTGAGATGGAAGGAAAATATTACTCTCGTGTCTTTCAGTCTCATTTGCATCGAAGTGGTGTATTGCTTACCTTGTCTGAAATATGATTCAAGCTCGGGGTAATTAAGGAAAAGTTTACCAGTTTCAAATGTGCCGCAAATATTTTAGACGGCGCGAAAGTAAAAATTTAGACCTTTTTGTGGGTTTTATTTGACACCTAATTCGGTAGCACAAAATACCTTTAAAAGTATATTATCGAACTTTTTTGAGTGTTAACAGGTACCCTTTTCGGTAATAATTAAGGAGTACCTTTCACAATTTGAAAGTTTTATTCCGACCTTTGTTGAGGTTTAAATGATACCCATTACGGGATCACAAAATACCTTGTAGTCCTCAAAAGTACCTTCTTCAAGAGGTATTTCATAGTACCCTTACACAACGGTATTTTGTAGTACCTATATAGGTACGTCTGGGGATGCATTGAAAAATACCTTTAAAGGTACTAGACAGTACGGTTATTTTTTACAGTGTACGGTTATTTTTATCGCCCTCTGTTTTGACAAAAGAGAAAATAAATTTTTACTAACGATTTTGTAAGAGATCAGCGATGTAAAACCACAAATATTCGAAAAACATGAATTTATCTTTGTATTTATTTTTCCGAATTTCCATATTCAGTTTTTGAGAGAGGTAGGAAATAATCAACATCGATATACAAATGCAAATCCATATGTCGCTCTCTAAACCCGTTATATTGTATATTTTTTCCATAGTAGGTTTATCTTTGTCAATTGCGGTCAACACTGAAAACGTTCCTGATCGTATGAGCGGTGAAATGTGAACCAATTTTGGAAGATACTCGTCACATACAGAGAAATCTAAATAAGTCTGTAGTGTCTTTAATAGGAAAAAAATATTCCCTTAATTTCATCGTGGATATGAATAAATATTATGTCTGATCAGGGATAGATTTAATTTTAGAAGTAGGAATGGAGAACAGAGTAATCTGGGCGCGCGTCAAGTTCCACGGGAAGGGGGAATGAAATAAGAGGCGGCTCATAGCGACAGAGATAAAAAGGAATTAGGTATTTTTGGCCCGCTCCTTCAGCAACGTCATCAAAACGTAGTTCAAGTGAGCCAAAAAAATAATTTAAATTTTTCGTTACGTGTTGGAGGGAGGGGCTCTATACTGGGTGGTCTATAAGTCGGACTGAAGTAAATACTAGCCGTTCTCCATTCCTACTTATAAAATTTAGTCTATCCCTGATTAGAGTAATACTTACACCCTTTATGATGTGGTACGCTTTCCCATTTTTTATATGCGTGGGAATAAATTTTAATCTAAAAGTAGTGTAATCACGCGAAATAGTGGTATAATTTCAGAATCAAAAACACATAACCCTTATCGTAATAAACGTGCAGTATATCATGAACAAGTGCAATTTATGAACACAGCTTTTATCTTATGAAAATTAACATTTTGCCACTGCGATTCTAACAGATTTAAAACTATTCATTGTCTACTTACGTAACGTTAGGCAAATTAAGAAGAACGAATTGCATGACCGTAAAAGTTTCAATAAAATATGGTACAAAATCGCCATTCTCCAAAATTTCAGAAATATTTGAATCCCACGGCTTTTAAAGAATTTAAAATTTTTTTTTAGTTTTTGGAAAAATCGAAAGCGTATTTCTCGAGGGACTTACAAAACTATAACGTATTTCGATAGAAGTTGATGAATTGTTAAATACCTGAAATAATATTTCATTAAAGGGAGGGTGAACTGGAAAATAAAGTGATTATTTGTCGATTCTTCTACTAATTATAAGATTTGTCTGCATAGTGAAACATTCAGGAAATACAGTCTCCGATTGATTTTAAAATTCAAATAAGATTGAGATTTTATGGATAATTTGAAATAAGGACCTCTGACCAATCGCGTAACGCCCTGGCTTCCTGTTAACAAAATTCCAGTTGCACGCTCTACACCTCATGCCACGATTATCACATCGTGTTTAAAATTTTATCAAATCTCGTGATACATTTCATTTGGTATGGAGCGTGCCACGAGAATTGATTTTCCATTTCACCCTCCCTTTAAACCTCATTGTAAAATCACATAAAAATAAGGTAGTGTGCACCTGAACGAGACTAAAAAGCGCACATGGTACAAATTTCTGGTTTAATTAAACTTGTCCTTATAGCTAATTGGTGTTATGTTCATTTAACTAGAATATTCTACATTTTGAGCTCGGTTCATACATACCATTTTTCTTTGATCCAAAAATTTCGAATGTGCCCAGGATTTTTATTCCACAGACATTTATTTGAACCTCAATTCGTTTACAAAAAGCAACGATGTCAGAGAAATGAACGTTCTTGTAATAGTGGCCAGTTATTGATCCACATTGTCCACTAAGGGTGTGTTTTGTCTAAAAAGTAAACCACTCAATCAACATAACAAAACCCCAAGTCAAAAAAGAAAATTAAGATCTAAAATGAAAAAAAAAAGTGTTTTTTATCAGCAGGGTCTTTGTTTTTCACCCGTGTTTACCTCTACCGTGACACAACAATGTCTAAGAGGCTAATCGAATATGAATCAATATATTGTATCTACCATAAGTAGTTCATAAGATATGTTCCATAAGTTTGTTACTGGTTACAAACTGGAGCTTGTCATGAAGTGACATAGGTCATAGATTTGAGGTAAAGCGACATACGCCTGGTGAGGCGCTGTCAAAGGCTTAGTAATGCAGACTAAATAGGAAGATGGACTGCAAAACCGAGTCAATTCTCGCTTGTCGTTCTCCCTCGAACTAGCTCGAGCTGTAAGTCTCTAGCATTACGAAGTATAGGAAGTGTCATACTTATGGAACATATCTTATAAACTTATGATCTACTAAGAACTTGTTAAATTTTGAACTGTCACCAATTGGGCGTTTCTAATTAAGACTGGTACTACCGGCAGCTCTATCATTACAATCTTTAGTTCATATTTCCTACCGCTAGGATCGCTGTACGTTTATATAATGTAGAATAGCCATTTTTCCCCTCTTTCATTTCTGCCTCCTAGCTGTTTATGAAAAATCCATAACTGGAGCGCCCATTATTAAATTTATATTTAATTTGTTTCATTTGATATGAATGAAACAATGAGAAGTTTAACCACGTGTCCATGAAAATAATTAAAAATATCAGAGAAGTTTAAATTAGACGGCAAAGATTACGTAAGGGAACAATATTTAAGTCTCTTTCAGACGATCCAACATTTTGACTCAGCTCGATGGGTCAAAAAGTTGTATCAACTTGCCCAACTTTTGAAGGGAAAAGTGTAGTAAATCCTTCCTTTTCACACGACTAAACTTTTACCGCCAAATAGAACTTTTTAAGCTCCACCTACCTTGGCACTTACGAAATAACCCGCGAAAAAGGCTTTTTTTATTATTCATTTTGAATGGCTGAAAAAATGAAATTAAAAAAAAAAATTCCAACTCTTTTGGTGACTCAACTCATCCAGCGTCTATTCACACCATCCAACTAGTTGATTCAACTCGAGTTGACCCATCAAGCTGAGTCAAAAAGTTGGATCGTCTGAAAGAGCCTTTAGAAAAAAAACCTGACAATTTAATGCACAATTTCTTTATTGAAATGTTTATAAAGAATTATTAAAAATTAACATTTAAGATGCTATGTCGTGAACCTTGGCGAAGTTCGTAATGTAGTCCCAAATTTAGAGTTCAATGCCCTCTTCGTCGTCTGCCAGAGTAATATCGTAAGACTTGGCAATCTCAGTAATGCAATCCTAGAAAACGAAGAGAAATTATTATCATCATGTTAAAATACAGGGTTTTCAAATGGCTTACATTTGCCGATTCTGTAGTCTCAGTTACAACGGATCCCTACAAGCAGGAGCAGATGACAAAGGAGTCTCGGACGCTAGCTTCCACAATATAGAGGGCAATGGCACCCGCGTACGTCACAGCTGTAGCGGTATCGTTTGCCATAGAGGCGCTATCAGACATTATAGCAGACGATGTTTTTGGTGGATTATATCTGGCACCAAAGTCTGCTGGGAATATTTTTGTAATAAGGGACTAACGGTGGCTACTGAGGTTCGTCTTATCCGATCGCGACATAAATATACACAATATAATTACTTTATTCAAACAGCTGTAACCGTTGGTATTAAGATAAAAGATAAGACTACATTTTGTGACATTAAACCTACTAAATAGTCAAATTAAGTCGAAACTAGCAGAGAAACCCAGGCAAGCCAAGGCTTAATTAACAATTTGTGCCCACTGGAATGATTGGGGTCGGGTTTTCAAAAGATAAAAGCAAGGTTTCAAAAGATGCAAAAACACAATGTTATATATGTGTTTTAGGGCCAAAATATTCCGTATTTCTTTTGAATTAATTGACTGCTACAAGAGGTTGGAAACGAAATCACTGTCTCTTACTTTTTGGACTTTAAAAGATCGTGAGTGATTTCCTTTCCCAACCTCTTGTAGCTATCATTTAATTCAAGAAGAAATTTAGAAAAAAAATAACTGAAACACATTTTAGTTTTTTAATAGTGTACATACGTCACTCGCTGGGCTTTTCATTATCAATTTTAGTCTAAACAAAAAGATTAAAAAGCCGTTGAAATCCATTTTTTAACTCTAATACTCGTTAAGCCTAGGCTAATTATAAGCAGACGATACGTATTTTTAAAGAGAGGCTTCAGACGCGATTTCCCAGATCTCCTTTCGAGACTTTGCAGCCACGCTATTGGTTGGAAAATAAAGCTCAAATTTCCTACGAGAGGTGGCACTGGCGTAATGATTTTGGTTAATAACCGTGACGTTCGCGGATCCCATTGCCCTCTACATTATGGAAGCTAGCGTCCGAGACTCCTTTGTCATCTGCTCCTGCTACAAGTAATTAGTGAATGACAAATGTGGAAAATGTATCAGTTAGAACAACGGGAATTCCAGAGTTGTTTCAAAGCACACGACAAGAGAGGAGAGAGTGTGATGGATTTAAAATATTAGTAGGCCATGTGCGGTACCATGTGATCTGGACGGGCATGACTACTGCCGCTTAGCGACACCTTTTGGGAAACTGTTTTAACCTTTTTTATGTGATAAAAGCTCCTTTTTCTAAGATACAGGTGGCGGCTAAATAGTATCGAAAACACCAATATTCGAAATCTGAGAGAAAGAGGCGCGCTAACTGTGGAACGGCTCAGGTTGGTGGGACCCCAAAAATGGGGGAGGAATAGTCGGACGCATTGTTAATTGGTCAAGAAGGGCTACAGACGACTATTACAATTGAGTCCGACTATTTCTTCTCCTCAGATTTCGCAATGTCCCCCATCATCTTTGGGAGCGGAGCACTTCGGTGCCACAGGCAACGATGTATGTATAGAGATTTCCTCTCCATCTCACAACTCTCTCCCGACCATTACCCCATCACAGGTAATCTGATGGTATCCCTGAAACAACTTTGGATTCCCTTTAAATCAATCCTACCAAATTATTTTCTCCAATGTATCGGTAGAAACTTAGAATACATTGACCATCCTTAACAAAAATTCAAGATTAAAATTTTTTTCTAATTAACACTTATTAAATTTCAATTTATTTTCAACTCACTATTTGCAAACGATTACGGCAGCCTACGCTTAAATATTCCTCCAAATCTTCTATAGCTTCTTCATTCGGTCCCGTCATGCATTTGATAAGGCCTTCGAGGAACTATGGCCAAATTAAAATATGTATATGTATATACAGATTGTTTCTGATAAGTATGCCATAAATGAAGAGGAATGTTCTTTGGGAAATCGATTTAGAGTCGAAAATGTAACATCTATGACATTTTGCCGTTCGGGTCTCTGTTTATGAATTGAGTATTTTAGGGATAACCCCTCAATCAAACTATCATAGTCTTTCAGTTTCTTAATTAAATCAGGGAATGATTTAATTTTAGAAGTAGGAATGGAGAACGGTTAGTATTTAATTCAGTCCGACTCATAGCCACCCAGTATAGAGCCCCTCCCTTCAACACGTAACGAAAAGTTTAAATTATCTTATTGGCTCACTTAAACTACGTTATGATGAGGTTGCTGACGGGAACGGCGAAAAATACGTAATTCCTTTTTACCTCTGTCGCTTTGACCAGCCTCTTCTTTCATACCCCCCCCCCGTCCCGTGGAAGGGGGGTCCGGGAGGAGATTATTCTGTTCTCCATTCCAGCTTCTAAAATTAAATCTATCCCTGATTAAGTGTAATTGGTTGTCAGTAAAATAATAAAATCATCACTTGAAAACGGCAATATGTCAAAGAAGTTACATTTTTGACTCAAAATCGGCGATGGCAGAAACACAATGTATAAATATATATATTAGTGTAGGGCGTTGTCGGTGGCAAAGGAGTTAGCCACTAACCCTCTATGCATTGTAAAGGGGGCCCCCGATTGAAAAGGTCTAACTCTTCGTGTGGGCATCGCTTCGTAATTAAAGCTCAGATTATTAGATTTATCATATCTTTTTATAGACCTCAAGATGGCCCTTGCATCGCCCGTTTACAAAAGAGCCAGCCCACATCGGTAAATTTGATCATACTGGGAGAATTTCTTGGTCTTACCCATGTGGGAATTTCATTGTGACATGTAATTACATCATCGTGAGTTTCCGGGTACTCTTCCATTAGCTCTGAAATCGTATATCACGAGATGGAAAGATAAAGTTAAATTATTTCGAATTATAGCAATATGATTTTGCTTTATACAGTTGAAAATACAATACACGCTTGTACCCCCTTTCAAGAAATAACTTACGGCATAGTTCTGATTGGTTAATGGCTTGACAGACCAGCAGTCCTCCAATAATTGTGAGAAGAATTAGGTAACCTTTCATGTTTAACAATCTAGAAATAACAGAATGATCAAACTTGTTGATGCAAATAGTCTGCTGAATTCAACAAAACTGAATTTAATATTGCAAAACTAACAGTTGCACAAACTAGACTTCTAGAATTGAATCTTCTCGGCGCAGCAATGCCAGTTTTTATGTTTCTTTCAAAGGAAACTGATTTCTTTAAGCGTTTCCGGATTCCAAAAAAAAAAAATTAAGTTGAAAGTTTTTAAATGCTTTGACAATGGATCTTACATACCCTATTTGGCACAGGAAAACTGGACGCTTTGTCTGTACATAAACCAAGAAGCGATATCCAGTTTACTAGGGAGAAGTTATAAGATGCCTAAGTATTCGCGCGCCATAGTCCCAGTATCCCTTTCAAAATACAAAGGGGGGCGTAAAAGGAGGCCGGGCTATTTCGCTACACTCTCCTCAGTCGGAAAATACGGAATTTTTGTCTCGCGCTGACGTGAGTTTTCAAGAACCAATGAGATGCTAGAGGCGGGGATTAACTCCGGGGTACCTACGTTTAAACTGGAGATAAAGCTAGAAATGTGCAGGCGAATTTATACCTTCTCCCTAGTAAATTAGATATCGCTCCTTGCATAAACCAAGGCACGACCGAGACAAGGTTTCTAGTATACCAAGGTCATTCTAAATTTCACAAAACTGTCTAAAGCTTGGACTGTACTTGGCTCACAAAAAAAAAATATACCTTTGCAGGTCCTCGTTAAATTCACAAAGTCCATGCTTTAACAGGATATGGTGATTATAGACTTCCTGAATTAATTTCTTTACGCACTATCTTAAATTTAATTATCCTTTTATAATTCTACTAATTAAATCCTGAAAGTTGAAAATTTCAATTTCCTTGATAAACTGCTGGGTAAAACATTAATTAAGAATTAGCAAAATTATTATAATCAAATTAAGATTGTATCAGTACCTCATTAGGGATTATAATTAAACTTATCTTTAGTTCAACTCTTTATCTTTAATTTAAAATCCAATTATTAAACTTCGGAAAAGCATGAATAACATAATAACATTATGTATGACACTTCCCATTGGTCTAGTGCTAGGATGTTTGTTCCCATTTTATGAATAGAGATAAGTTCCAGGCAATTATTAAACCATATTAATCTTGGCTACGTCTCGTTTTAGCAGGTTTTTTTACGAAAGATTTAAAAACTTGGTGGAAGTGACGTTTTTCATTGGGTGTCATACTTTTACTGGTTAGGTTATTTAAGGTTAAATTATTTTCGATTTCCTTTGGCTTGTGTTATAAATAGGGTTAGAGTCGTCATTAAAAATACATACATTTTTGAAAGCAAATAAGTCGGAACCGTATTTCCAAGTTCAAGATGAAAGCCATTTTCATAACGTTAATGTTAGGTGTGAGCCTTTGGAGTTGTTTAGCTCAGAGAAATTGCCGTAAGTGTTTTAAGAAATAATTTGAAACTTCGAGGTTCAAATGAAGCTAAATGCTGCATTTTATTTTTGTAACCGAACTGTTGACGATAATTTTACTGTATTCATAGCTCTTATTCGAGCACATCCACCGGCAGTTTCCGTGGTGGCCGAATGTCAACGCACACATATGCCAGCCCGAGTCGGTATCTTTAGATTTTAATTTTATTTTATCAGGGATAGGTTTAATTTTAGAAGCAGGAATGGAGAACGGTTAGTATTTACTTCAGTCCGACTCATAGACCACCCAGTATAGAGCCCCTCCCTCCAACACCGAACGAAAAGTTTAAATTATCTTATTGGCTCACTTGAAATACGTTTTGGTGACGTTGCTGACAGGGACGGCGAAAAATACGTAATTCCTTTTTACCTCTGTCGCTATGAACCTCCAGCCTCTTCTTTCATACCCCCTCCCCTTCCGTGGAAGGGGGTCCGGGACTTACGCGCGCCCATATTACTCTGTTCTCCATTCCTACTTCTAAAATTATATCTATCCCTGGTTTTATTTACACTCATAAGTTCGGTTTTATAGTTGCTGGAAATCGTCACTGATTGCAGTTCCCAGCGTTTGGGCAGAACAGTAACTCTAGAGGATTTCATGACCATGCTTTGTAACGATGGCCCCGATGATCTTCCCTCGGTAAGCCCATTTCTTAAAAATGTCTCAATGATTCATGATTTAAAAACCCAGCCTAAAAAAACCCACGGGTTTTATTATTTATTTAACATCTTCAACTTTGATGAATTTGAATGCTAGAATAATTTAATTTTAAAGATAGTTAAAGATATTTATTGTTTCAACTTCAAAAGTATTATTTAATAATATTTAAATTATTTTTATGAAGCATTTTGAGACTTTTTTTCACTTTGTATGCCAATTTCTACAATGCATGCAACTTGCTGTTAATGATAAAAATATCCCAGAAAACCATAAAAACCAATAAAACCCGGTGGGCTGAGGTTTTTTTTTTAATAAAACCCGGTTTTTTCGAACCCTGGGTCTAGTTTTGTTGATCTGTTGATCAAAATATTTCAAAACTATACCTTGTGTTGAAATTATAAGGTCTACACTACAAAGTAAATTTCACACTGAAAAAATAACAATTTTCAAAATATAAAATGTATCATTTCGCTCATTTATGCCACTTTTAGCAAAAAGACTGTTTGCTAGAGCATGTAGATTACATCACTGAGAATGTAAGACTATGACGTGAAAAACTTTTTTAAATTGTGATAAATTATTTGAATTAAATTTATTTTAGTTCGAACTGATTGACGAATCTGCTAAAAGGGCTGAGGTTTGTATACCATTTATGCAATAGTAGTATTGTGATTGATAGTGCAAAAACTGCAAATTAAATATTAAATATATTGCAGGATTGTGCCAAGGCTCATTTTCAAGTGACTGAATACATGTAAAAACACGTCAGCATGATTTGTTCTATTACTCTATGTACGAAAAATAAAATTGAAATGCAATTGTAAAATTCCTCAGTGTATTTTCGTTGTTTTTCATAAATTTCCATGCTTTCATCGTAAGTCTGAGACCAATTAGCCAAAATACAAATTATAAAATAGTTCAGATATTTGAACTTTGTTGCCAGGCAATTAAAGACCGCCACAAGAAAGCTGACATCCGCTCTGATATGAATCTTCTACATTTTATAGCAATTGGCGGATTTATTATTTAGAACTTCACTAACTCATTAGTGGCCGTAATAATAAATATAATCTCTATATCAAAATTATTATAACCCGTAATCGTTACAATTTATGTAGTACAATATCAATAGGTCTGACACTACCCGTTGTCGTAATGCTAAATAATTTCTTAAGAAATTTTTGTAAAATGACTTTTGATTTAAAAATAGGACGGAAAATTTCTGAACCACATGACTCCTATTGGCATATACGACCACCTCTATTAAAATATTTCCTTCTGTGGTATACTTATAGTTACGTATGTTACATATGATAATATACCGCATTTCCGTTGACTTTTATTATAAAAAGAGTGAGAACCTTCAATGAGTTCAATTATTAAAATTTTCTAAAACCGTTAAGTTAGAAGAAACGTTTCCCTATTTCAAGATGAAAGGCATTTTCTTAACGTTGATCTTAGCTGCGAGCGTTTTTAGTTGTTTGGCTAAAAGAAATTGTCGTAAGTGTTTTAAAATTTTAAATTAAAATATTAATTTAATATTGGGCATTGGATGTCAAATTTTACTTTCAAATGTTTCATCGTAACGATCAAACGAACGATATGTCAACTTAAGACTTAGATGGTTTGCGTTCTAGTGTTGCCAGTCATTTGTGTGTGCAATTCAACCTCTATCTACAACAGACTGAAAATCATGTAGTTCAGTACGATTCAGATCATTCAGTTTCTAACCTGAGATGCTCTCACAAATAACTGGCAACACTGAAGCGCGATGAAGGTTCAAAAACGGAGGGAGAAATTTCAGGTAGTTCATTTTTTCTGAGAACCATTTATACTAAAGTTTGTTAAGTTAGGGATTTTTAAGAATCTGAAGTTTTACGTTTAGCAAAAAACTACTACGCAATTTACTGATGCAGCGCAATAGCATATTTTGAGCTTATAAAGCTACTGTGTGAAAAGATTTTTTTATATGTGTGATTTTAAAATTGACTGATTGCGTAAATTGTACCGCTAATTTGTAGAACTAATTCGGGCAAATCCAGAGGCAGTACACGTGGTGGCCGAATGTCAACGTAGACTCATGCCAGCTCATGTTTGTTTTGTCATATCAGGGATAGATTTAATTTTAGAAGTAGGAAAGGAGAACGGTTAGTATTTACTTCAGTCCGACTCATAGACCACCCAGTATAGAGCCCCTCGCTCCAACACGTAACGAAACGTTTAAATTATCTTATTGGCTCACTTTAACTACGTTTTGATGACGTTGCTGACGGGGACGGCGAAAAATACGTAATTCCTTTTTACCTCTGTCGCTATGACCCGCCTCGGTTCTTCTTTCATACCCCCCTTCGTCCCCTGAAAGGGGGTCCGGGACTTTGACGCGCCCACATTACTTACTCTGTTCTCCATTCCTACTTCTAAAATTAAATCTATCCCTGTTATCATATATTCTATATTAGTTTTACTTAAATTACTAAAGTTGAAGTTTTATAGCTGTTGAGTATCGTCGTGGATTGCCTATCCCAGCATTTGGGCAGAACCTCGAGTCTCGAGGAATTCTTGACCAGGCTTTGTGACGATGATGATGTTAGCAATGATCTCCCCGGGGTAAGTTAATAAAGATTGCGACGTAAATTTTAGGATAGATATTAAGTTCGGTTAAAAGCAGTGAAACTAGGATAATTATAACTACATTATCGTAAAAATATTTCATTGAATTATAAATTAAAAAAATTACTTTAAGAATGACGTCCCAACTTAATCTGTCCAATAGTAATAGTATGAAACAGTTTGACTTCAGGGTTCGATTTAGCAGATGCCACAAGGCCAATGGCGGAGCAGTAGTTCTCGCACTAATTAAATGCTTATTATTTTCTTTAGCAGCAACGGAACTGTTCCGAAGAACACGATCACTACCTCATACAGAATGTAAGACGATGATGATGATAAGAGTTCCTTTTTCAAATTGGTTTAATTTGAATTTTCATTTACTTTAGATGCAACTGATTACAGAAACTGCTAAAAGGGCTGAGGTTTGTATAAAGTTAAAAATGTTATTATAACATGATTAAAATGACTAATTAAAAATTCCATATTACAGAATTGCGCAAAGGCTCATTTTCAAGTGAACGAACAACCAACTAACCAGACGTTACCTTGATTGGTTTTATTAATCTCTGTACGAAAAATAAAATTAAATTTTAATTTCAAAATTCCTCTTTGAAATATATTGAAAGATATTTTCGTTGTTTTTTTCGTCAATTCGCATGTTATAAGGCAATTAATATAATTAACATTAAAACTTAAATATGATTTCTTAGAAAAAATCAAATATCAAAAGTATATATATAATAAAATAAAAAGTCACGATCAAGCAGGCGAAAGGATATGACAGTATATCCCCGTTTCCCCAATTTTCTACCCCCTTTCAAAATGTCCTACTTCGAGTCACGGGACTTGGATACAATCACGAGAGCTACGCCTAGGCCTATTTACTGCACCTGCGGTTTCTGGTATTCAAAGGCTTATAATAACGCAATGGCCATCATTATCACCGGAAAGCAAGGTGGTCAAACACCAATCTCCATTTTTCCTCCAAGGATCCATAAAACAAATTTTTTAATATCGATTCAACTTAATTTCAAATTTCAAAATCTGTACTAAATATTTTAACCGTGTTTATAATTGACGCAAATCGAATCAAAATTAAGATAATTAATAATTAGGCCTATTTGTATTTAGATAGAAAATAAATTATGCATTGGATTATCGTAAAAACTTAGATACAAAATATTGTGTTTCAAAAAACACTTAATAAAAATCAAGTATAGTGTTAAGTTGTGGATAGTTCTTAATAAACCAATTCGGAAACAATTAACTTTAACTTTTCTGATAATTAAGTGTTGTTTCAAATCATTTATAAATCTCGGATACATAACAGGGCAAGCCAACATAAGCTTCGATATAAATCTTCGACATTTATTAGCAATTAGTGGAATTATTAAGTTCAACTTTAGATAAACGGAATTATTACCTCATTAGGGATTATAGCAATTAAAGAAATCTTTCAAACAAAATTATACCTCCTTATCTTTAACCACCAATTATAACTCCTTATCTATAAACGCCAATTATTAAATTTGGTAAAAGCATAAGAGACATAATAATAAGCTAACCCTTCAGCCAGCCCATCTTGTTTAAACCATTTAAATAGCCTTTATCTAGAGGAGGTGCACGTTTAAAGGTAGAAATATGCCTAAGCTGGTAATTTAAAAGTTGTTCAAAGTGTAGCAGCGCAAGAGTTTGAAGTTAATGTTTCTTTCATTCCTACCAAGTTAACATCGTTATTTAAAGGTATTGTTCAAAATGTCCACTCTTGTAACTATACTTCTGTCCAATCACCAACGTTTTTGAAAAACCTCTGTATTTCAGAAACGATTCAACGCTATACTGCATTATTTTCATCTAAATAGATTACTATTAATTATTTTATATTTCGGTTCATAAGAATTTACGCAAATATTCTAAACAAAACTTTGATCATTCAGAAAAAAAGCAACATTTTATTTATTTCTATCGGTTACAATTTCTCCGAATAAATCAACACCGGTATTTTGATCGACATTAAAGTATTGTATGGAAACATCGTAGTACTCGGACACTGTCAGGGGAAGATCGAGATCTAATCTGTTGCTAAACCCCTTCTTTGTCGTTTCGTAAATGACATCACCGTAGCTATTTTTAACTTTAATTATGTGTCCATCCAGTACACCGTTCCAATCTTCGGGTGTTTCCCAAGTTGCAATCAAAATGTTATTGTCTTCGTCCAGTGTTACGTTCAAGTTTCTAGCCACTCCTGGAGCTAATAATAACAATAATAGAAAAAAATAATCAATAATAACAATATTAGCAAAAAATAATCAATAATAACAATATTAGCAAAAATAATCAATAATAACAATATTAGCAAAAAAAATCAATAATAACAATATTAGCAAAAATAATCAATAATAAAAAATTTAGCAAAAATAATCAATAATAACAAATTTAGCAAAAATAAACAATAATAACAATATTAGCAAAAATAATCAATAATAACAAATTTAGCAAAAATAAACAATAATAACAATATTAGCAAAAAAAATCAATAATAACAATATTAGCAAAAATAATCAATAATAACAATATTAGCAAAAATAATCAATAATAACAATAATAGCAAAAATAATCATTAATAACAATATTAGCAAAAATAATCAATAATAACAATATTAGCAAAAATAATCAATAATAACAATATTAGCAAAAATAATCAATAATAACAATATTAGCAAAAATAATCAATAATAACAATAATAGCAAAAATATTCAATAATATCAAAAATAATCAATAATACCAAAAATAATCAATAATAACAATATTAGCAAAAATAATCAATAATAGCAATACACGTTAAAACAGAAATAAATAGATTTCTTCCATTTGGAATCTATAAGAGTCCCAAGACTTCAAACTAATATCTGATCTAAGGGGAAGGGCTTAAAACTTTGATAAAAAGGTAGCTGCGCCTTCCTAGCGTTTCATTGGTTATTCGAATGTATAGGACAACCAATCGGTTGTTATATCAGTTTGGGAGGATAACTTAAGAGTTTTTTGCCGATTTAGATACGGTTAAACAAATCGTGCCTAGACGTTCAGTTATCTCGTAATTCAATATTGAAAATATATGTTCTAATAATTTCAAGAAAATACAGAAAGTTTTCCCCAAAACTAAGCCTTTGCAAACGGATTCTGATGCTTTGGTTAACTCTGTTGATGTTGACAGCGCGCAGGTCGCGAGCTACATCAATGTCACGTGATATCTAAGTTCAAACAAATTACTCGTGACGTCATTTGTGACGGTTTCTATACCTCCCCTTTAATTCAAGCAGATAGAATAACAAAATGGTCTGATAAAGATTTCAAGTAGAAAAAAATTTGTGTAATCCTGATTTTTACAATATTGAGTATCAGTAGTTCTAGAAAATTTTTCAAAAATCAATTATCTGTTAATAAAGTTGAAACTGACCTGCGCTGTTTGTTCGACCAGTGTTGAAACCAGGTTTGGAATATCTACGTGTGTTTGTGTCGGGATCATCAGCGATTAGTGATAGAAAGAAGACGTAAACGGTGTAAGGTTTCAAATCCTGGCAAAGTATGTTCCTAATCCCCGTATCGTTAGTAAAGATCACTTTAGAACGCTCAACTCTGCAGTAAATCATATAGCCAGTAAAGTTGGCCGTACTAGGAATATCCCAAGACCATAGTATACTGGTGGAAGTTGCGAAGTTGGCCGTGATGTTTTCGGGCTCTGGCAGAGACTCCTAAAGACATCAAGATAACCAATTAATTTTTCAAACATGAGATGCAATTGCTTAACATATTTGGCGAATCATGGCGCATGATATGAGTTTAAATTATACTACACATTAGCACGTTTTGAAACGTTGCTTAGCCTCTACCGGCTTTATGGCTTTAGGGATTCAATTTACCAATATGTTTCAAAATACCTGGGCGAAAAGTAATATATAAATGGGCTGACGGGCAACGCCGTGTGCCTTTGATGCTAGTCTATAAATAAAATCTTGTTCTTCCACACGAGTGTATTCACAAATCAAGTGAAATTAAGTACACGCCCTCTAGACTGATTTGTCAAAGCGCCCGAAATTCTAAATTGATGCCAAGGCTTAACGAATATTAATTTATTCACAAATCACGAAATATTATTAATAATGCCGCTTCAGGCAATTGTTAAAGACACCGGAATTTAAATTTAAATAATATTTTCGTTTATATGCTATGAGTTAGTATTAATTTTTTACGTTTGAAAAAAAGACTATAATTTCAAAGAAATATTTGTATCTTTGGACATTAACAGAAAATACATGAAAATTTGCAGCAAAATTCTAACCTGTTGCGAGTAGCATCCGGTACACCCGATAATGAACAGTAGGCTTAAAAGCAACATTGCGCTTTCGGAAGGTCAACTATTGAACTAAACACCTTACTATTCCACCGCAAAACGTACAGCCTTAATTTATATCAGTGACATAACATCACAAGTATTATAACAAAATAAGTATAACAGTATTCATTGCCGAGATGCTCAAGGTTAGTTACCATGGGGGTTTTGCGTGAGACGACATGGAACCATATTACTCTTTGATGGCTACAATTATTGGTTGTGCCTCACCAGGTGTCGATTCAACAAACGTTTTGACAAATAACAAGATAGATTTAGTTAGTTAGGTTTTAATCTTAAACACATCTTCTTTAACGTATTACATTGAGTGGTATACTTCTTGAAGTTATGCTACTTTTGATAACAGTCGAATTGTCAGTGAATTCCTTCTGGTTTACGAAATTTACTTTATAGTGTTCTTCCGCAGTGGTTTCCTACCTGTTGCATATTCAAGGTTATACTGAGAATCGAACAATTAAAAAAATACATATAGATAAGATAGAATAACAATAATATCTCTTACAAATCTCTGAATCTAATCACCCTGGATGTATTACGTAAAATTAAAAGGTGTAATAGCGTTTAATATTATCTATGATAAGTTTTGATTGCATTAAATGGTTGAAATTATGAAAATTTACAAGTTCACGTTCTAAGTTTTGTTATTTGAAAATTAAAAACATTTTTTAAATAAACAGTCCACCTTCTAGCGCCAAAGATTTGTAAATCGCGAGTTTGTTCAATAGAACATGACATGGGTGACGTCATAACTGTATCGTTTTGAACTTCAAGATGGCACCATAGATTATTCAAACCGCAATAGAGTGGGGATGAGCTACGAGGTCGTAACGTCTATACTGATAGTCTAAATTGCATGGCCTGAGCTTACGAATTCCAATATGGTCGCCAAACCCGAGGTAAATCATAGGAGTGTGTGACGTCACTAGACAGTTCGTAGTAACAGATTATAGACGGTTCTCAAAATAGCTAGAGAACATTCTGTTTATCAAAGAAATTATTTTGTTCATATTCAAATCGATAAAAGATGGTTTTACGGTACTAGGTACTAGTCCTTCAATAAAATTTTATTTATCAGAAAAAAATGGAAACATTTATACAAAATATAATTTTATCAAATCAATTAACGTAATTTAGCTCATTCTCAAATTATTTTCGTTTATATAAAATTGAATAATAACGGCTGAACTAATAAAATTAATCTTAATTTATATGATGCGTGTTACTCGGTCGATTGTAATTCCAAGCCTTACCTCGAAGACGATAGATAATTAATTTTAGTTATTTATTGCATCTGCCTCTAGTTCAAACTAAATACCGAATGAAGGCAAATACTACGTCATTATGAACTTCGAAATTCTTTACAATAACATACCCATAAACGTTGGAAAAAGGTAGTAACGACAAAAACCCCATTCGGATAAAAACAATTCTACAGATTTCAACAGCTTTTTTATAGAAATTAGTTCACGCTAATTTAAAATAACTGTTCCATCATTAAGAAGAACTCAATGAAGCCATTTCTAATGAACCTTTTCAATGATGCTACTGATACCATACATGCTGTTTGGTCAGTCAATTTCGGAAATTAACTTATAGGGACTGGGCACAGAAATCAAACATCAATCAAGCCAATCGTTTCCTCAAATATGTATAAAACTAGTAGAAAAGACACCCTTGTTACAAGATTTAAGGAGCTAGTGTAAAGAAATCCGTTGTTCTATAAAGTTTTTTTTTATTTCTACCCGCCATTTTCCAAGATGGCGTCGTATTGAAAATATCTTTCCTAGTGCGTGCCTACAACTGAAAATAACGTCCCTGCAAAATTTCAGCCTTCTAGGTATAGAGGTTAGGGCTGGGTGTCAATTATCAGTCAGTCCATCTGTAAGGACTTTGAGTAGATGTACTTTCAAAAATTCAGAAATAACAATTTACTACGTTTTTCTAGTAAAGTACAGTCACGAAAATATAATATTCTATTAAAAAACAAAATCCCTCATCAAACAGTTTAAATGAACGATTACAAAGCTGTCTAAACAATTAATAAAATATAATTAGCCTAATTATTTTTAATTGTATATAAAAGCCACATTCGACAAATAACATTTATGATTCTTTATTCCTAGCTCCCCATCAAAATCTTTAACATCGATACCATGACTAAATTTTTAATAATTGCAGTGTGCTCTGCACTAGTTCTGAATTTAACCGTTGCCCAAGAAGAGAAGAAATGCGACATGCATAAAAAAATATGCGGTAAGGTATTATTACCATAATATGTTGTGGATATAATAATAAAAATAGGGGCCCGGTGTTGCCTGTTAGGACCTTATGGTTACTAGTTAAAATTGCGGCATAAACCCTAAACCATGAAGCTCATCTATAGAATTTAGTGAAATAGAAAAATTTAATGTGGGTGTAAGCGGTAGTATCGAACAGATGGGCTGGGTGAAAGTTTTCAAGTTTTCTTGTCGACATTTTCAACATGGACCGGATTGGGGAAACCTTTTCGTTAGTGTGTACTTAAAACTAAAGAGTAATTGAACGCGCCTCTAAAACTAGTGTCGACTGAGATGTTCGTGCTCATGAGTGAACTTTATGTCAATTTTAATATCAATTAACTTAAATTCAACTTGACCTAAAATTCCACGCATTCCACACGAGTGTACGTTGTCCTTGTTATCATTTATAAATTTTTAATTTTAAAACACAGATTTAGCGAAGGATATGGCAGGAGCTATGAAATTTAAGACTTGTTTCGAAACGACAGCGCCTCCCTTCGTAAGTATCAAGGTTTTTTTTTTACTAAATTTCAGGCATAATTTGATATAATAAAGAAAACTCAAGCGCGTATAAATAAGCAACAAAAATTACATAGTGTTGATTTTAGTACACTTGAATATTATGATGGTGTTTGTCTTTATCACTCAATTCTAGTTTAGAGATATCACCAACAAATGCAAGGAAGAAAATGGCGAAAAAGATACTCCTATTGAAGAGCTGATAAAGAAGATATGCGACGAGGCCAACAAAGAGCTGGCTCATAAGGTACATTTAAATACACCCCAGTATGTAAGCATCGAAAATGCGGTTGTATAATGAAGGATTTCCTCTGACAGATTGGAAAATGCAAAAAGGCCGGTATGGAGGCGGAAAGTGAAGTAAGTTTTGATTCCTTCATTTTGCAGTGTTGTAGGCCTAGCTTATTAATTGATACAGCTAACCCCTTTGGCCATATAATATCTCTAAGTTTCGCCTTACAAGCTATACCTGAAATATTTTGGTTAGAGAAATTAGGGCCTTAGCAATTAAGTGAAATAGCTAAAAAAGAATTGTTTAAACCCCGAAACGACACCGCTGCTTTCTAGTGTCACAAGGAAAAAGTACTTCTTTCCTTCCAATGATACAAAATACAGTATGCTTGACTTTACAACAATCAGCGCTCAAGTACTTAAATGTTAATATGAGTAATTAGGATCTCGTGTTATTACATAAGGGAACCATTGGGATAAAACGATTATCAAGTGATATAATCAAAATTTTGATATTTACCCTTCCTTGAAACAATTAAAATATGTAGAGCAAAATCTTGCCTAGCAATTAGCGTAATTAGCACACCAAAGTTACCCGAACACATTTCGAGCTAAACGTCTTACCTCATTCAAGCTAGCAAGACTTGATTTTAATGGGTATTATTATCTGTTTCTTTAGAAAAATAAAAACATGAAAACCGAAATTGAACCATTCATGGTAAGTTTCAATCGTTAAAACCACAGTAGACCATTTCGATGTAACTAAGAGGTAAAGAAACGGGGTAATTCTATGGCTTCCATCTCGCTTTTTGGCACCTGCGCTGTAGTCTTTTTTAACCATGAGTGTGCCCAGCGACGGCAATGTATTAACCCATTTGTATGTCCCAATACAAAAGGGTTGCCTACCCACTTTTTTACATCGGAAAGGTCTTTACTTAGAAGTATCATAAGTTGCTAAGTTTGACACTGGTTACTGAGAGCTAGTCGTGTGGGAACGTAGTTCATAGAGTTTTGTAACGTGACGTCTGGTAAGAGTCTCTGTCAAAGGCTTACTAGTATCAACATAAAGATCTAGACAACATATCTACTTGTAGTCAAGGTTTGCGTCACTCTCGAAGTATACGTCGCCTCTGAACCAATCAAAAAAATTTACTTCCCCCCTTGTTATATTACTGTGCGTACGAGGGAAATTTGAATTTCATTTAACAGATTTGCACTAAGAAATCTATGATAAACTTTGAGAATCAAAAATATTTCAACACCCCTAATGCATCTAGAGACGAACTACGCTCCACAGAGAGAAGTAAATGATAACGTAATATTAAATTAGCGCTCTGATTGGTCCCCCTAAATAAGAGAGAAAGGAGGATTTTTTGGGTCGTAAATATCCTACTGAGCACTTATGAAAGGCTTAATTATTAACCTACCCAGGGTTTAACTTTGCATTATTACTAATTATCTTTGATATTAATTAATACCATTTTTTTAATGCAGAAATGTCTCGGTTAAAAACTAAATTACTACGAAGAATTAACACGTGGATCATCAACATTATGAATATAATAAAACAAAATTTAACAAAAATGTTATCACTTTTATTTATGGATTTACTTTTAAATATTCATTTCATTTTCTGAAATCATTTTACTAGATAGTACAATTCAGAAATTACTGTTAACATTTGAATTGTTGAAGCTCAACAGTTTTCCCACGCGAAGCAAGTACATCTGCAACCGCCGGGTTCAGCTCCGCACCCCCTTAAGTCACCTGATATAGATGCGAAAGCGCGGCAAGTGTTCCAGAAAGTGCATTGGATTGTGCAGCCCAAGTGAAAGCAGTCGGCAGTGTTGACCAACATGGTACACACCAAGATGGCGGCGAGAGCGTAGAAAGTGGCTGACTGTAATACAAAACCAAAACATACTAGGTTTTGTCATAAGATGAACTCAATTTGAGAACAAATAACTTGTTCTTTTAGTGTCAGATATTCTGTTAAAAATAGATATTTTTCGGTGGAAAATTTATCGATTATTTAAGTAAGTTGTCCTACTTATCAGGGAGATATATGTTTAAAAAAACGGATATTTATTTTTCTAAAAATATTTTACCCCTTGTAAAAAATATTTTCAAGAAAACAATTTTATCCAGTGTGGTTTCTGGTAAATAAGGTAATAGCTTCGAAGGAATTTACTTATAAACTGTTACTTAATAAACATTAGTGAACCTTTAGATTATAGCGAACAAAATAATACCCCATAGAGGCCCTTGACTTCAATTGAATAATTTCAAATATCTAAAATAATAATATTCTTCAAATAGTCAAACAAATGTGATTTCAACGAGAATATGGAGCAATCGAATAAGCTAACTTAAAACCATAAATCGTTTCGAAACAGGTATGTAATTTTTGAAGGAAACGTTCAGGTAACATAACATTATACCAGGGATAGATTTAATTAGACGATTTTAATTTAGACGTAGGAATGGAGAACAAAGTAATCTGGACATGCCTCAAAATCCCGGACCCCCTTCCAAGGGACGGGGAGAATAAAAAGAGGCGGGTCATAGCGACAGAGGTCAAAAGGAATAACGTATTTTTTGCCGTCCCCGTCAGAAACGTCTTCAAAACGTAGCCAATATGATAATTTAAACTTTTCGTTACGTGTTGGAGGGAGGGGCTCTATACTGGGCTATGAGTCGGTCTGAAGTAAATAGCACACTTAGTTCACAAATATTAGCTATTTCTCTGTCCTATGGAAAAATATTTTGTACAATTGTCTCTTTCTAAAATTCTAGGTTTGATGAAACTGCCAGACAAGCATTATTCAAGAGATGCATTGATTTATTCTGATAAATCGATATAAAATTCCTTAATAAAAGCGGAGCTTAGGAAATTAAAGGGATACATAATTTGCCAAACGGATTTTTTAAACCAAGAACACACGCAAACAAATTTAATTATGTTATAAGAACTCATGTGAAAAATTTATCGAATCTTTAAGTTATTTGATCTTTTATCCTGTCATAAATAGGAAGAATTCGAAGTACCTCAAAGTTTTCCCCATCTTTTGCTCTGACCTCAAGCTTACAGTGTATTCAAGTGAACACTATAATTTCCTTTGCCTGCCGGAGACAGGCTTAAACAATGAATATGTATAACAAGTTGGGAAATCAAAATAAACCTCTCCAAATCGAGATGAGTGCTACCTACTCAATTAAGAGGTTTTTCCTAAATAACTAAATAAATATAATTGATATTAATTATTTTAATAGTCAGTAATTTACCTTAATTCTAGTTATTTTATTTTATGAAACGTCATTCCTTAAATAATTTTAAACATAACTATATTGTTGACGTTTGAATTCTAGCATATGCCTCTTTAACAATTTTGAGCATTTAAACCCACCACTCAGAATTCTTCGGAGAGATATAGTTCCTTTTCCCCACGTGACCGACTCAATTTAGAGTACAGCATATTTGGTGCTAAGCTTTTTGGCATAGTTGGGAATCCATAATTCATTAGTATTTAAGCAATACTTACGAATATAATAAAACATAATTTGAGGTAAATTTAAAAGTTTTTTTATTGCTTTGCAGACAAATTGTAATTTCTTTCATCTTCTGAAAACATACTTGATAGTCCGATTAAAAAATTTTGTCTTGTGAAATTACTGTTAACATTTGAAGTGTCAAAACTTAACAGCATCTGCAACCGCTGGGTTGGCTTCCGCACTTCCTCAAGTCACCCTTAATAGCGACACCAGCGCGACAAGCGTTCCAGATCCCGCAGCTGAAGACGCAGCCCCGTCTAATTTGAGCCTCGGAACTGCTGACCAACATGCTGCACACCAAGATGGCGGCGAGAGCGTAGCTAATTTCTGCTAGTATCAAACACGAAAACATATTTTGTTATGTTATATGAAGAACTCGTGGGGAATTTTAACTGGATCTTAAAGCTAATTGATCTTTCAGCATGTTCATAAAATCATGCGAGAATTCGAATATTAAGAATAATTCTGTCCAGTGCAAAATAATTTTGTTCAATAGTCTTTTTTTAAAATTCTAATTTCGACCATGGTTCGACAAATCAGTTCAATAAATTTATTCCAAAAAAACTGCGTGTTATTAAAATTCTCGAATAATAAATACACAGCATAAAAATCAAAAATATTACGTTTCTTCATTTTGATCCAATTGAAGAGGTTTCAATAAAACTACCAGAGTGTTTTCAGGAAAATTTCAAGAATTTTTCAAACGTATAGTTTTGGTCCTTCTCTCTTTGCTTTCTCTTTGGATATTATATGGAGAAGTACCATGACGAGTCCTATATACTTGTTCTTTCCGTAATGCTGGGGCACGATCATTCATAGAATAGATGAATAAATAAAGAGAATCGTTTGATATATGTCACGGCATCAGGGTTTGTTATGAAATTTCCCGTACATCTTGTATATTGTGCTGTCACGAAGAAATCTCATCGTATGAAATGTTCCCTACCGTTGCGTATGTTGTACTTAATTATTTGTTATGCTAAGGAAAATATAAGAAACTGCGTGAAATACCGCTGCCATTACGTCAACATTCGACTCTTAATCCTAGGTTTCTATATTTTAATTTCTACGTTATTATTTCAGTGTGATTTATGTGAGCTACGAATAAAGTTAAACCAAAGAATAAAAATAAATTCCAGAAATGTCTCGATTAAGAACTAAAAAATATTTAGAAGAATTAAAACGAGGATTATCAAAATTATGAATAAAATGAAACCAAATTTGGCGTAAATTTTATCAGTTTTATTTATGTCTTTACATTCAAACATTTATTTCATTTTTTTTTTCTTAAATCATTATACAAGATAGTACAATTAAGAAATTACTTTTAGCATTTAAATTGTTAAAGTTTAAGAGTTTTCCCCTGCAAAGCGAGTGCATATGCAACCCGCTGGTTCAGGGCCACAAAGACTAACGTCATTATTTCTCATGCGATGCCAATTGAGCAGTCCGTGCAGTGCCAGTCAATTGGGACTGCCTCGGCAATGCTGACCAACATGCTCCACACAAAGATGGCGGCGAGAGCGTAGCAAATGACTGCCTGTAATACAAACCAAAACATATTTTATTCGAAGCACCTAAAAAAAACATACCTAGTGAGACTCTCTTTCTAAAATTCTAGATTCGACCCATCAGTTTAATAAATCGATTCAAAAAAAAAAAAAACACTGAATATATTTAAAGTTATTTTATAATACACTACCCTACCCAAGGCATCAAAAGGAAAATTATTACGTACCTTCATTTTAATTCAATTGAAGAGTTAGGTTTTCAATAATACTACCAGAGTGTTTTCTAGAAATTACCAGAATGTTTTAAGAATAGTTTGGGTCCGTCTTTTATAATAATAATAATAATCTAAGCTTGGTCTAGGAAGGGATGTCCACACTAAGTCAACTCGCGACTTATTTACAGGTGGGCCCCTTTACAATGCATAGAGGGGTGGTGGCTAGCCCCTATGCCACAGCTAACCTACAGCGCCCTATACTAACTATTACCGTTAACCTCTGCAAGTTTTGATGGAAAGGAGAAACCGGGTTAGACCGCGGAGGAAAACTCCTTTTAACAAGTGGGGAGAGAACTTGCAAACTCTACGCAGAAGGATTTGTTCCCAGATTTTCACCCGGTGCCACAGTCCGGGATCGAACCCGGGATCCTCTTGCTGCGAGACGAAAGCGCTAACCGCTACGCCACCCCACCTCCAATTTCTTTATCAATCTATTAAGCTTACTCAGATGATATTTATTGCTCGGTTATCTTATTGGATGGTATACGAGGAAAGTTTTGTTGACGTAGGTCATTTCGTTTAATATGGAATTGGTTCCGGGTTCATACAGTTATAATCAATATCTCAAGTTAAATCTGCTTATGAATATCATTATTATTATTGAAATTCAAGTTTTGTTCAATTAGTTTTTGTGTATTATGGCATAAAATATTAAAAGCGGAACTAACCAAATTAAAGAGAGAAACAAACTGTCACACAAACATTTTTTAATAGATTCATTGATTTAGTCTGATAAATCGATATATAATTCATTAATAAAAGCGGAACTTACCAAATTAAAGGGATACATAATTTGCCAGAGGCATTTTTTAAACCAAGTGAAAATCATTAACAAATTAAAACAAAAATGTTTTTGAGTTAACGTGGTAAGCCTAACGCAGATTTTTGAATAACCACTGCGTGTATTTTTATATTAAGGACCTATAACCAATCAGCGATCATATTTCTCGAGTTAAAAGACATAGCATCGAGAGCACGTTACGTTTTCCTCCACGCTTTTGTTCAATTTACTTACTTTAAAATGTATTTGAGTTAAAAACTTGTACGCTTACTGAGTATATCATCGTATGATACGTGTCTTCAGTATTGTGGTGAAACCCAGGACACTCTGCTCCCATTATAGTCGGGGGGGGGGGGGGTATTTACCCGTGGTATAGTTAAAGTTACGATTCGGGCGTTTTTCTTGAAAAAGCTAGTTACGGGCAAATCTATCACCAATTCTACAGGGCCGGTAGGCCCTTGTAGATATGACTTGACACCCTTTTGTAACGTTAAAGCAAAATTCACATGCTTTTACTTAATTTCCTATGGAGATTAACATCGCGTTTTTCGTGATTTACCCCCACCGCGAACAGAAAAACTACAACGAAGTTACTTTTCGGAATACTCTTGAATTAACAATTAAGTATTCAAGGTGTGCTATCGGCTAGTTTAATTTAAATCAATTAACTCTAAGTATGTTAATTTTAGTTAATTCTGAAAGTACGTCAAAAATTACTTTTGGGTCAGACTATCTAGCAGTAGACGCTGACAAATTACTTTGGTATTTCATCCGAGCTTGAGCACCTTTATATGTATTTTCTAATTAACTGTAGCACCCTTAATAAGAAATACGTCGTTATCAGGTCGGAATTTTCGTCTAGAAAAGTAATTCAGGTAAATAATTACAGTTAACAGAGGTTTTTATATCATTTAAAGTAAGTTTTTGAACGTTCTTTACGGCCAAGGCTTAAGTTGTATTTTAGTTTGTCTATGTAATATAGTCTTTATAGTGTCTTTCCCCTTTAAAGATAAAAAAGCTAATTTCCAGCTCTGTATTATAAAAATACGCAGTCTGCTTCGTTTTCTGCTACCAACAAATATAGCAGGTATACAGGGTTTCATTATTTGTTAATCTCACTAAAATGCTACTAATTGTGAAGATGTGTGATTTCCTTAAACTAAACCAATGTAGAGGAATTTCCATGTTTACATCAGCACAGATTCTCTCAACGTAACCACGTTGGAAACGATTCGTTAAAACAATTTTTTTCCTGGTGAAACAGTCCGTATATGATATTACGTTTTATAAATTATTTGTTACCAAGAGTGGATTGTTTAATTTAGAAATATAAGTAACAGTGGTGCTGATTAATCCAGGAGAACATTGTCTTTACGTAATAGCCCCTTCCAAAAAGTTTTGAAAAAATGTTCTTAGTCTGAGTCAGTTCAGTTCTTCCTACAAACAGGAAGTAGTTTCCCCGCATAGCCTAGTTCACAACCTAGATATGACGTTTTTAGCTCCAAGTGCGCATGCACGAAGAACTTAAACAACAAGATGCACAAGGCAGTCAAACTTTTTGGAAGGGGCTATTAGTCAAATAAATTCCATGTGCAGATTTTTTCAACGTAAACACGTGGGAAACAGAGGGTTACGTTCGCTATTTCCACAGTCCTCATTGCCGTTTGTTTATAAGTCAGAATTGCTATGAATTGTTTAGGTATTTGATTTAATTACTGGTATTTAAGCGAAACCAAAAGCGTATAGAAAACCATAAAGTGAAGGTCAGTAACTTATCTTAGGCTTTGGCTTTGGTTAACATGTAAAATGAGAAGCTCGCGGGATCTAAGTAAGCTCCTCCGATTAAACAACCAATCACCTTCCACTTGCATTACCTCATCCGAATCGTAGGCAGACGTCATACTCAAGCAAGAAATAGTTTTGCGACGCTAGCGGCTACTTCAGGGCAAAAATAGAAACACTAAAATATCGTCTGCTTTTTTTAAACAACCCCGGAACGGGAGTCGGGAGCGCTTCGGGTCTTCGCCTCTTCGGTCACCGCGTTAACGCCACGGCACGCTAAGTCAGGCGGCAAGGCCTAAAGTACCCCGACTTTTTTCCTAACTTCCCAAGGTGATAATTTAATTGTTATATAAATATTTAAAGTAGACTAGTTTACTAAGTTTAGTTTAGAATATGTAGTTGTCGTGGTAGTTCTTTTAATTATACAAATATTATAAAGCCGTTATTATTATTATTATTCGTTTTTGAAATGCCTCGGAAAAAAACCACAGAGCAGAATGCAGATTGCTCTTTTAGCTTTAAAGCCAAAAAACCAAAGTACGCAATACAATTTTTATGTGAAAGAATGCCGTACTTTGGGTGTACAAACGATCATAAATATACCCATTCCTAAACTAAATAAGGACATATCAATTCAAACGGAAACCGATAAGAAAGTTGTTTCTCCAACTACCGAAATTGGACGGCACACTCGTCTTTAGGCCTAATAATATAAGCAGCCGACGCAACTCCTACGAAATTTAGTGGAGCTATATTTTGTAGCCAACTCACTCATGTACCTTGTGTAACACTACGCGAATTTAATCTTCCGCCACGAAGAAGCGGCATCGTACCGGCTCTAACGAGGAGGGGGGTCGGAACAACGCGATAGAGAGGGGGCTCCTACTTTTACACGTTCAGCCCAGGCGGTAAAGACCTTCACTTTATGGTTTTCTATACGCTTTTGGCGAAACTATGGAATCACATCATTCATTAACATTGTAACCTTTGTAGTGATCCGTTGTAACGGGCTCACCGGTACAACATATTTAATTGTTAATCTTCACGTTACCGCAAATTTAGGATGGGGCATGATAAAAATTGAACGCAATGTGTTGGAACTAATCAAAAACTCATCTAAACATTAAAATTAAGGTTAATAATTTTTTGAAGCTCAATTTATAAGCTAAATCAATACTTCCAAACCACAATCCTTCATTAATTTCAACATAATTAAGTATAATTAGGGTGAATTTAAACATAAAATATACATATTTTGGATAAAAACTCGAATAAATTTTAAATGGACTACTTAATTAATATTTAAACTGTATAGCTGTTGATAAAGCCTCGTATTTCTATTTCACACTTAATCAAGATAAACCTTTAATTAAACTTAATCAGGATAAACCTTTAAATTATACTTAATTAGGATAAACCTTTAATTAAACTTAATCCGGATAAACCTTTAAATTAAACTTAATCGAGATACACCTTTAAATTAAACTTAATCGAGATACACCTTTAAATTAAACTTAATCGAGATAAACCTTTAAATTAAACTTAATCGAGATAAACCTTTAAATTAAACTTAATCGAGATAAACCTTTAAATTAAACTTAATCGAGATAAACCTTTAAATTAAACTTAATCGAGATAAACCTTTAAATTAAACTTAATCGAGATAAACCTTTAAATTAAACTTAATCGAGATACACCTTTAAATTAAACTTAATCGAGATACACCTAAGCCTTTAAACTTAACTTTATCGAGATAAGCCTTTAAACTAAACTTAATCGAGATAAGCCTTTAAACCAAACTTAATCGAGATAAGCCTTTAAACCAAACTTAATCGAGATAAGCCTTTAAACCAAACTTAATCGAGATAAGCCTCTAAACCAAACATAATCGAGATAAGCCTCTAAACCAAACTTAATCGAGATAAGCCTCTAAACCAAACTTAATCGAGATAAGCCTCTAAACCAAACTTAATCGAGATAAGCCTCTAAACCAAACTTAATCGAGATAAGCCTTTAAACCAAACTTAATCGAGATAAGCCTTTAAACCAAACTTAATCGAGATAAGCCTCTAAACCAAACATAATCGAGATAAGCCTCTAAACCAAACTTAATCGAGATAAGCCTCTAAACCAAACTTAATCGAGATAAGCCTCTAAACCAAACTTAATCGAGATAAGCCTCTAAACCAAACTTAATCGAGATAAGCCTTTAAACCAAACTTAATCGAGATAAACCTTTGAACTAAACTTAATCGAGATAAACCTTTGAACTAAACTTAATCGAGATAAACCTTTGAACCAAACTTAATCGAGATAAGCCTCTAAACCAAACTAAATCGAGATAAGCCTTTAAACCAAACTTAATCGAGATAAGAATTTAAACCAAACTTAATCGAGATAAGCCTTTAAACCAAACTTAATCGAGTTAAAAATTTAAACTAAGCTTAATCGAGTTAAACCTTTAAACCAAACTTAATCGAGATAAGCCTCTAAACCAAACTTAATCGAGATAATTAGCCTTTAAACCAAACTTAATCGAGATAAGCCTTTAAACCAAACTTAATCGAGTTAAAAATTTAAACTAACATAATCGAGTTAAACCTTTAAACTAAACTTAATCTAGATAAGCCTTTAAACTAAACTTAATCGAGATAAGCCTTTAAACTAAACTTAATCGAGATAAGCCTTTAAATTAGACTTAATCGAGATAAGCCTTTAAATTAGACTTAATCGAGATAAGCCTTTAAACTAAACTTAATCGAGATAAGCCTTTAAACTAAACTTAATCGAGATAAGCCTTTAAACTAAACTTAATCGAGATAAGCCTTTAAACTAAACTTAATCGAGATAAGCCTTTAAACTAAACTTAATCGAGATAAGCCTTTAAACTAAACTTAATCGAGATAAACCTTTAAACTAAACTTAATCGAGATAAACCTTTAAACGTAAGTAAAATTAAGGTGAAATTAACGCAAAACACGATTTTTTTGGTTAAATTCATGGATACCTTATTTAATTAAAATTAAAACTACACTTATCTTTCACCCAGTCTCAATTTTCCTATTTAATCTTTACAATTAAATGAGCACTTAAGTCCATATTTACCCGCATTTCAAGTCCATATTTAGACCCATTTCAAGTCCATATTTAGACCCATTTCAAGTCCATATTTAGACCCATTTCAAGTCCATATTTAGACCCATTTCAAGTCCATATTTAGACCCATTTCAAGTTCATATTTAGACCCTTTTCAAGTCCTTATTCAGACCCATTTCAAGTCCATATTTAGCTATTTCAAGTCCATATTTAGACCCATTTCAAGTCCATATTTAGACCCATTTCAAGTCCATATTTAGACCCATATCAAGTCCTTATTTAGACCCATATCAAGTCCTTATTTAGACCCATTTCAAGTCCGTATTTAGCCATTTCAAGTCCATATTTAGACCCATTTCAAGTCATTATTTAGACCCATTTCAAATCCATATTTAGACCCATTTCAAGTCCATATTTAGACCCATTTCAAGTCCATATTTAGACCCATTTCAAGTCATATTTAGACCCATTTCAAGTCCATATTTAGACCCATTTCAAGTCCATATTTAGACCCATTTCAAGTCCATATTTAGACCCATTTCAAGTCCATTATTAGACCCATTTCAAGTCCATATTTACCTCCATTTCATGTCCATATTTACCCCATTTCATGTCCATATTTACCCCCATTTCAAGTCCATATTTACCCCCATTTCAAGTCCATATTTACCTCCATTTCATGTCCATTATTAGACCCTTTTCAAGTCCATATTTACCTCCATTTCATGTCCATATTTACCCCATTTCATGTCCATATTTACCCCCATTTCAAGTCCATATTTACCTCCATTTCATGTCCATATTTACCCCATTTCAAGTCCATATTTACCTCCATTTCATGTCCATATTTACCCCCATTTCATGTCCATATTTACCCCCATTTCAAGTCCATATTTAGACCCATTTCAAGTCATATTTAGACCCATTTCAAGTCGATATTTAGACCCATTTCAAGTCCATATTTAGACCCATTTCAAGTCCATATTTAGACGCATTTCAAGTCCATATTTACCTCCATTTCATGTCCATATTTACTCCATTTCATGTCCATATTTACCTCTATCATGTCCATATTTACCCCCATTTCAAGTCCATATTTACCCCCATTTCAAGTCCATATTTAGACCCATTTCAAGTCATATTTAGACCCATTTCAAGTCGATATTTAGACCCATTTCAAGTCCATATTTAGACCCATTTCAAGTCCATATTTAGACGCATTTCAAGTCCATATTTACCTCCATTTCATGTCCATATTTACCCCATTTCATGTCCATATTTACCTCTATTTCATGTCCATATTTACCCCCATTTCAAGTCCATATTTACCCCCATTTCAAGTCCATATTTACCTCCATTTCATGTCCATATTTACCCCATTTCAAGTCCATATTTACCCCCATTTCATGTCCATATTTACCCCCATTTCAAGTCCATATTTACCCCATTTCAAGTCCATATTTACCTCCATTTCATGTCCATATTTACCCCATTTCACGTCCATATTAAGCCCCATTTCAAGTCCATATTTACCCCCATATCATGTCCATATTTACCCCCATTTCATGTCCCAATTTACACACCCATTTCATGTCCCAATTTACACCCATTTCATGTCGCAATTTATCCCCATTTCATGTCCCAATTTAAAACCCCTATTTATCTCATTTGAAACCCCTGTTCACCCCATTTCAGGACCATGCGCCCGATTTACAGGAATATTTATAGTCTTGTTCAGTGGGACTTCACTACCTTTCCTATTGTGTTTGTACACGTTGAAGGCTCTCTTATTATATCAATCCTGACTGAACACGATTTTAAGAAAAAATGTTAATGCCGTCGGGTTAGGTAAGGCATATGTTAGTTAGGTTACGTGTCATTGAGACACAAATTTCAAGCATTGTACCTCTTAATAGTAGACGTATTTATCCTATAAATGTTATAAATTTAATAAAAAAAAAGTTCAAAAATAACAAACGTTTTATCGTTGACCGCGCGTAAAAATAAAAATATTTTCTTTTAATAATATGTGGTTTTTCATAGGCACTATATTACGTTAGAAAATTATTTTTGGGAACTCGTTGTATGTTCAAACTTCGTTTAAGTTCGTTACAGTGTTACGTAATTTGACTTAAAAATTAAAATAAGCCAATCGCTTTATAACGGTGCATTTCTGCGATTTAAAAATATTTCATTCTTCTAAACTATAAATTTTCTTAATGTTTTACAAAATAGATGGTATTATTGCTCATTTTACATAACCACTCAAGTTAATCAGATGTTAACGGGCGTAGATAGAATTTTAATTTAAGCCAAGATGTTTGTCCCATTAGACCAAATCCAAAACCGCCAAATTGCGGTTGTTTTCAGCCGAATTGGAATTCGGTCGTAAGGCAGGCAAGCGGTTAATTACCATAGTACAATTAACTTGAAATGGGTCAATAGGTCCTTAAAAGTTAAAACGGGGAAAATAGGGTCTTTAAATGGGTAAACAGGTCTTTAAATGGGTAAACAGGGACTTGAAATGGTGTATTGACCGATTTGTTTTACACCATAAACGTGGTGCTAAATATGAAAAAAATAAATATTTTACAACTATTTCACTTCACTTGGTTTAATAATGTGACAGAGGTAGCGTACTTTTTCCATACTTTTAACACCATTAAACTAAGTAATATTAGAAGTTCAACAGATTGCCTAACAAAGATGTTAAAAACCCCTGTAAATGGTGCATTAATGCCTAATATTTCCTTAATACTTGCAAATAATATTAGCAAATGGCGTGAATTGATCATAAAAATGGGGTTAAAGTACACCCTAAATGATGTCTTTTTTGGCACCGGAAAAAACAGCATATATGGTGTTTGAATGCACCGTTATATTTTAGAGTGCAAATGTATGACGGTGAAGCAAATATGATTATTCAAAATTTAATTACATTAAGACTGAAGTGACAGATATTATAAAAAACCGTCTTGGTTTGGACCAAGGCCGAAAAAACAAACGATATGTTTGAGGTTTATCAATTGACTGAAGTTTCAGATATTGAAATTTTTTTCTAGTTATTTTTATCCACTCAATCCTTAATCAATATTTAATTCAATCAACTGATTTTACTGTTAATCGATCTAGTCCCTCTAAATTAATTGAAAAAATTACATATCTACGCTTTTTCAAGAACAATTACATTTTCCGAAAACATTTTATCATGAAATTAATTATTTTGAAGGGATTTCGTGTCGATGCTCACTAACTTGTAAGCACCTTGACCAACATAGTTTTAATTGTTGCTGGCTTGACAAATTTTCAAGTTTACAGTGAATGTCGTCTACTTAAGACAAAGCAACAAAGTTTATCCTGCGTGGTTAAGGGTAAAGATCACATAAACAGAAATACTTCTCAGTATCAATGACTTGTTATATTCGTTTCCCGCGGAGATAATATGGTTAAACACATCATTCATTACTAGTTATGCCAAGAAGGTCACATTTAACTCCGACACCCCCTCCCTTCCTCTATTTTCCCAATATATTGCATTTTATAATCACCATTGGTTCCAGTGTATGGGTCATCTGAGCCGTCGCAACACACTATATTATATTACCATATAGATCGAAACCTTTTCACATTAGTAAACGGTACATGACACTCCGGACTTGCCCGCCAACCTTATTAACCTAACACTATAAAACATTCGTGTACATGAATGGTTATGGTTATGGCTTGACACTCGCTAGCGCCCGAACGACCGATCACTCAGTGTAATCGGTGTACCGTACATTTGTAAGTGAGTTCGGAAATTATATACAGAGAAACTGAAACACAGGTGTGATCCCGCCATTGGGGTGTTTTCTCTCTTTCATTTTCTCGCTCGCTTAGAAGCACCGCTATAGGCAGTGCTAGTTGACTAGCCTCCTGCCCGTAGTGAACTGTGGCACCGTCTGGCGATGACCCTTGGTGCGAGGGAGAATACACCCCAATGGTGGCCTCGCCCCTGTGTTTTCCGAAATGATCTTTACTCTCACTGGCGTCGCTAGGCCTTTTTTTGGGGGGTGGCTATAGCCCCCCCCCAAATTCCAAACTTAGCCCCCCAAAATAATCCGTAAACCCTACCAAAAAATTGCTGTTAGCAACCTAAAATTCTGTAGCAATATATAAAAAATTTTCAATATGAAACAGTAAAATTTTGAAGAAAAAAACAGATGGAGACAAGTAAAATGTTTCATGTTCTTTCGAAGGGAGTCCCAATAGTGTGGACTAAAAGCTAACCAAAACTAAAAATAAACCTAAGACGAGTGAAAACCCTTCATAATCGGTTCCGTAGTCCTTATTAATAAAAGGTTGTACATCTTTAAAATACGAAAATTTCATGTTAACACAAATTTACGGATAGTTTTAAAGGCCTACACATTTTCCAAAGAACCAATTATGCATTTTTAGCCACATTGTAGTATACGATAGGCTCTTAGTTTGACCCGAGCCGTAGTATATGGCCGGGGTTTTCGCTTTCGTTATCGTCAGATTTTAGCTTAAATGGAACCAATAGTGGTAGCTGAGCTCAGTTAGAGATTTTATTTTAATTAAAAAAATTTTCACACCGCACCCGGGAATTGAGTCTGGCTGGCTGGCGCAGCAGTAAGACACGCTACCACTGTGGGGTCGGACACTTCTGATTTTTTGTTTAGGGTCTTTGAATTTTTTTCTTTTTATTTATGTGCAAATTAAATAGATAACGATGTGGCTACTATTTAGTCCCAGCCATTGGGCCATCTTGTTTATATAAGTGTAAAGTAGGGGTGACGTTCAAATGAAGACTGAGTTATGACCAAGAAATTCTAAAGTATGGAAATGGAAGTTCCAGTGCAACTTTACCTTCATAGATGCGACAATAGAAATGTAGCCATTCGATATACGAAATTTAATGTATAAACACCCTGGTTTGGTATCAATTAAATATTTACTTTTCCATTCGAGTTATGCCAAAGTTCGCTGCTCTTTTTAGACATCCAGTAGAACATTTCAAAGATTCAATACTGATGCCTCAACACGTACTCCCTTCAAAATAAATAATAATTTCATGATAAAAATGTTTTCGGAAAATGTAATGTTCTCTGAAAAAGCGTAGATATGTAATTTTTTCAATTAATTTAGAGGGACTAGATCGATTAACGAGTAAAATCAGTTGATTGAATTAAATATGATTAAGGATTGAGTGGATAAAAATAACTAGAAAAAAATTTCAATATCTGAACTTCAGTCAATTGAAAACCTCAAACATATCGTTTGTTTTTTCGGCCTTGGTCCAAAACAAGACGGTTTTTTATAATA